>PVLA01003331.1:174036-190065 GCA_004027455.1 Hydrochoerus hydrochaeris
CATCACCACCACCACCACCACCACCACCACCATCACCACCACCACCACCACCATCACCACCACCACCACCACCACCACCATCACACCACCATTGTCACTGCCATCATGCTTAAATTCTTCTTTCTTCTCTAGTCCCACTCCAACTAATCACAGCAATAACTCCTATCATTGCTTCAGTAGCACTCACACATCTCTGGCCATTGTCTTGGTTCAAATCATCCTATCCTCTGGCCTATTGCAATAGGCACCCCACTGGCGTCTCTTGCCCTGGTTCACTCATCTTTTTTATGTCTTGGTTCTCTAGCCTGTTATAACACAAAGCTTGTGCTGCTCCTCTGCTCTAGACTTTTGGGCCTTGGGCTTGTTAGGTGCTTCCAAACTACTTAGAAGCCTAATTTTTACTGCTTTTCTACATGAATCCCCAATTCTGGCTAATTTCACATTGTTTCCTGTATCTAGCCTTTGCTCAGTTTTTCCTGAAATGCACTTATATCTTTTTTTTTAAAAAATAACTGCATCTTATCCATCTTTTAAGGTCCAATTCAATTAGCATATCTTTCACATAGTTTTCCCTCATCTCTCTTGCTGATGGAAATCTCTTTTAAGTAACTTAATGTCTTAGTTACTTTTCTCTCATTGCTGAGACAAAAATACCTGACACCCAAAGTTAAAGGAGGAAATGTTTATTTAGCTCCCAGTTTGTGGAGCTTTCAGTCTGTCATCAGCTGGTTCCAAGGTGGCAGAGGGACAACAGCTCATGAGGGCAGAAGACAGCAAAAGCAACAAAACCAAAAGGGGAAAGAAACATGTGTTCATATTCTATGCAGGTTACCTGCCCCAGGGCAGGTGTAGCACTCATATCACTAATCCCAGCAACTGACAACAAATGAATCACAAACTAGATTCAGTTGTCTCCAAAAAGCCTGCCCTCATGACTGTATGAGGTTTTGGGGAGATAGCCAGAGGTCTAGGATCTAGACCATAGCATCTAGCATTTTTGGATACCACCCTTCTGATACTTGTTTTTTTCTAAAGGAACACATTAGGTTTCAGAATAGAAGGCATTTTCTCCTCAAATCTCTCCGCTCCTGGAGAGTGGGTGATATGCTCTGTACATTTTCTCTTATGGAACTTCCTGCACCTGCCACAGGCCCCTAGACTATATGATTCAAGGCTAATGCCCTGAAACATAATAACTACTTAGTAAACCTGTGTTGAGAGAGTGTGTGAACAGGACAAGGACTTTATTGATTGGAACACCTTAGGTTCTAGGTTACTGAAAGTCACTGGAACTAGTTCAGGCCCAAGAGACTATCATTGACTTACAAAAGCAAACTGTGAGAAGTGGTATGGCTGGTTTTGGGGATAACCAGAACCATGGTTCCCTCCTTCTATGGGTCAGGTTTATTTTTGCCTCCTATGGTCTGCTTCCACGTGGTAAGAGATCTGGGTTCTTCAGCTCAGGCCTCATTTCACATAGCTTTGCCACGTGGTAGAAGGTATTTCTGTTTCTGTTGGGAAGTGCCAGGAACAACTGTGGTCTCACTGGATCCCTATGGTTGATGCATATTGGGTGTTGTGATTGGCAACCCCATTAAAACAACATGGTGAAAAGGAAAGAGGAGCTGGAATTCAGAGTAAGCCAAAGAAATTAAATAGTTGTGATTTTATATAAATAATGGTGGTTTAGCATATTTATAAGGTTGCACTAAAAATCTCTGAATTGTAAAAGACTAAATTTTATGGTATGTGAATTACATCTCCATAAAAATAATTTTAAGAAGTAAGCCAGAGATAAAATTTTGCTGGCAAAATATGCATTTTATATTTTTTATGTCTGGACTATTTGTTTATTTAGCAAACATTTATAGTGTACCTGTTATGTAGTGCCACTGATTAGGTTGGCATCACAGTGAGAGAAATGCATATGTAAAGCACATAAATAGAGTAGGAAGTATGAATTTCATTTTAAATGAGATGGGAAGCCTCTAGAGGTATGTGTTGGGGAGAGTTCCAACCCAAAGATGAAATTCCCTGGGCTCTGGGGTTTGGCATTGTCTGACTGGTCCTTTTTTGTGGTCAGCACTAACCACATTTTGGTGGGACTATGAGACTATTTTAACAAATCTCCTGAGAAGGATTCCATAACATTATTTTCTGACTTTGGCTACTTTGTTGTAAAAGAAAAATTTCTTTGACAACTAAACTAGATCATGATGTACTCTATTCTAAGCCCTTTCCCAGAGTTAACTAAACTGTATGGTTGCAGGACACAGTCCCAAGACTGTCCTCACTTCTGACACCACCTGCAATTTTAGGAGGTTTCTAAAGCTACCCGCAGGACAGATGATGTGCTAGATAGATTCCTAGAATTCACTGAAAATCGTAATATTCATGGGTACAGTTTATTATTGGAAGAGAGGCAGATTGAAATCACAAGGGAAGACACATAGGCAGAGGATGGGACGATTTCTAATGCAAAAATTCTGTTGTACAGAGTCAAGACTCGTTACCCTGCTAATGTTGATGTATGACAGTATGCATAGAGTGTTGCCTCATCTGAGTTGTTGTCCATAGATTTTATTGGTGCTTCATTATATAGGTCTAATTGATTATCCATGTGATGGAACTCAATTTCCGAGTAGATTGATGCCTGTGACCTCAAACCACCCACATAGTTGACCTTTGCCACGCTAAGACAGATTACACAGTATGGCCAGCTCCATACTAAGATCTGGTGTCATCAGCCATTGAGCTAAACAAAGATACACATGACATAGATTACTTCCCAAAAGCTGAGGCCAAAGGCCAGACCTCTTTGAAAAAGGCCATTTTTTTTTAACCATCATTTCTTTGCATTTTCTTCTTGACGGAGGTGGGCAAAAGAAGATTGGTTATGGCACAAGCTGTTTGCCAATAGACAGGTAAGTGATCAGGGTAGCATTTTGAGAGAAACCTTAGGCAATATCTTTCTGGCATCTTTCCCACTTTTTGCCCAGACATTTTAAAAGTCTCAGAAAAAGGGGCAAGGAGAGGATGGAAAGAACAGAAGATTTTATGTGAGCCTTCACCATGTGCCTGGCTGGCTCACAATGTCATACTGTCAATCTTAGAATGGAAACAGTGGGTCCTTACATTGTGTCCAATGTTGGAAATTTCTGCCTCATAAGAACTGTGGGCTAGTTTTAGGGTGACACTTGCAAAAAGATTCCTTCTGGAAGCTCAAAAGTGAAGTACAGAATTGGGAGGTTGCTGTGCAGCAAACGAGAGACTATTAGGATTTTGCAACATTTGACATCAGACCTTAGAAACTCATCTTGTTATCACAGGATCCCTTTGGTTAATGTTAGGAATGTTAACCCATCTCCTCCAGCCAGTCCAGTTGCATCACCTTCTGCCTTGACTTTCTCACTGTACAGAAAATGGCAAGTCTGTTTGGCAAGGGCAGGGAGCCAGCATTCATCCCTTGCCTCTGGGTACTTGTCCATGCAGTGCTGTTTTTTTTCCTCTAACCTCTAACAAGGAGAATTAGAGGCACAGGACAAGATGGGAGACTTTGTAAGTATCAAACATGTTTATTGAGTCAAAGATAGAAACAGTCAACCTGACAGTTACAGAAGCTGGAGTAGTTTTCCATAACCTGTGCTCAATTAATGTCCTGACTGAGGTTAATGGATTCAAGGGAGGCGGAGTGAGCAACGCACTAAGAGAAGTGAAGGAGGAATAATCAGAATTTGGCAACAGCTCAATGGAGGGACATGAGGGAAGGGAAGGGATGTTTTGTTGACAACCCCAAGACAATAAACATCCCTGGAGAGACAGAGAAGTGGGACAGAGAGAACTCATTTGTTTCCTTTCACAAATTTGAGGCACTTCTGGCATATCTAAATGGAGCAACTAAGAGGACAGGAAATACGGGCTGGAACACCTGTGAAAGCAGACACCTGGGGGGCAGTTATAATTTCCAGGCAAATAGGAGGCTGAGGGATTTTCTAACTGAACAGTGCCTGGCTGTTGTGAACAGCAGGTGGTGGTGAGGTGGAGAGGGACTGAGTCCACGCTGGTCCTCTTGAGTACCTGACCTTATGACCTTATGAGGGCAGAGGTGACCTTTTATATTGTGACCTCTAGACCTGCATACAGATGTCTTAGAGAATCATGTGCCATGCACTGGAAGGACCTCCTGTCCCCTTGCACTCAACATTCATTTGATCTGTAGTATGACTTCTCAGGCAGATGGCTGGAAAGGGTCTTGAGGAAAGCGAGACTATTTCTAATTTGAGCAAATGTACTATGAAAGCCACTAAGGGCTCTGCTTGTTAGGCTATTTTTTAAAAAATAAGTCCTGGTCAATAAAGCCTGAAAATTTTCCAATGCCTTCTGATCCTGGTACATTATGTGGCATCTGTAACGTTATGTAGAGTCTATCAAAGAGCCTGACTCACCAAAGACCCAGGGATAATTTTGTAAAGTGAATGCTTTGAGCTGACACACAGATTCGTGCACATTCTTTGTGTGTGATTGTGGGACACAGTTGGAAGATGAATTGATACAAATTTTGTGGAAAATCATGCAGCATATAATAAACCCCAAGCGCACATGTTTCTTGTTTTCATCTGGTATTCTACTCCTAGAATCTCTATCTTTTATACATAAAGTGCCAAAGGTTTATGAACAAGTATGTTTTTCCTTACAGAAGCATTTTAATTAAAATAAACATAAGAAAAAAATAGTCAAAATTATAAAAAGGACCTGCAGCAATAGAATCAATAAACAAACAGTATCTCATATGATAGAATATTAATATTATTTATAGCCAAAATTATTTAAGAACATGGGCAGAAGTAGAATCCCAAACTATATGTATAGTTTCAACCCACTTTTGTATTATCTACTTATATGTTTATATAAGTATGTGCACACATACATAAAAACAGAAAATTTGCCTAATGTCAACAGGAGCTATTTCCAGATGGCAGAATTATAAGCAATTTCCCCCCTTCTATTCATTTCAATTTTCCAACTTTTGGGAAACAAGTATATAATTATGTTTATAATCATGTTTTAGTACAAGCATCTGGGGACATGAACACATGAGAGACAAATTGTGCAATTTACCCAATTGCTCAATGATCGCTATCAAATCTCAGGCTTGGGACCAGCTCCTGGGTGCTAGCCCAGCCATCCTTATGGAGAGTGAGTTCATCAGAGACAATGCCAAAATTGAAAGAACTCTGGTCCAAAGGGCTTTTGTTTAAACGCCAAACACATGGGGCCCTCTCTGGGAATATTTCAATTGCCCACGTCTAGGAGGCAGGAACCACAGGGAAGTAGAGGTATCCTTGCACCCTCAGGGTTTCCCAGTAAATGAGAAAGGTCATCCCTAGAGCACCTAAGATGTGGAGGCCACCACCAAGGGGAGGAAAAAACAGATAAAAACCAGGTGCTACATGTATGCTACTTGGATTTTTATCTATTTTTTTGATGTCTGACTTCTACGTACATATTTATTTGAATTTAAAAACTTTCCAGTATATAAAACAATTTGAAAACCACAGCTTGATATAGGAGACAGGAATGGAAAATTGGGAGAAAGGGAAGGTAAGAATATCAGTAGGGCCCACTGGGAAGCAAGCATAGTATGTATACTAGTTTATTTAATCATTCTCACAATGACCTTATCAGGTAGGCATTGAGCTTTCTATTTTTTTTCTTCTTCTTCTGTTTTTTTTTTTTTTTTTTGATGAAGACCCTGGGATTTGAAGAAAATACAGAATCTCTCCCAAGAGCAAGTTGGCAAATTCATCCCAATTCATATGTCAAAGCTGAAGCTGCTCCCATGACTATCTGATGCCTCTTCCAGATTTGTTGCTCTATAAAACTGGAAGCTGTTTGCCTGTAATTACAGATAATAATGGTGACCTGAAGAAAGGTAACATGGTCTCTAAAGCTTTGCCAAGAATTTGGAAATATTTAGGCCTGCTAAGGTCCCAGCAATGTTCAAGTTGGAGCAGTCGCTGAAATAAGCTTTGTAGCCAGATTCATTCTAAATTCTCAGAGAAGCTCCATGCTGGAAAGTGTAACTTCTTGCCACCAGTGCTGAAGTGCTCTTTGTTTCAGACCCTGGTTCCTGGGGATGGCTAGGGTCTTCCATTTATACCATTGCACAGAGAGAGCTTAGCCAAATCACTAGGAAATGGAGCCAGAGTTTTACGTACAGGGAATTTTCCACAGTGTCCTTGCCAGAAACGGAGCATGAGCTCAGGTTACTGGGCCAGTGTAAAAGATTTGCAAAGGACTCCATTCAGAGCTGTGTGCTGGGCAGCCACTTACAATGAGGGGCCAGCTTTTGTGTTCAAAAAGGGCTAGTGGAAGCAGCCAAGGCTCTCTGACCAGACCTGATGGCTTTTTCAAAGTTTCAGCTGGTTGGGAATCTTGCCAGGGAAGGCTGTTTTAGCTGGAGCGTCCAGTGCAGACAGAAACAGGGAAGTAACAAAGCTCCGAGTGTCATGCCTTCTGCTCAGCATCTGGTCACTGAGCTCATTTTACTTGCCCGTGGCTTATAGCCCAAGCAGAAGATGGAGAATGAAACCAAAGCCACACATTTAAAAACGAATTGCACTAGTTGCCCTCGGTCTCTCAGAACATCCTCAAGGATTTTGAACCTATTCCACTCAACCTTGCTTTGAGAGAAGCAAGAGCATAATCTGTGATGAAGAAAGAAAGAAGCCAGGGTGTCTACACTGAAATCCAACCATGAACCTACACTGGGGCATTTGGAGCCAAACCAGGAAACACAACTGTTGCTTCCTCAATCTGCTGATAGAGCTGTGGAACCCTAGGTTTCACTTCCAGGCTTTTGTGGCCTCTCTGCCTCCCACTCCCAAGCCAGTTGTTCTCATTAATCAGCAATTTAACTTTACCTTTGTGTCAGTTATCCTTATTGGTCAGGAATCTAACTTCATTGCACTCAAGTATATTGGCAAATGGTGGTAGTTAGACTGAATCTCCACAGTCTCTAGGTTCTTTTGGTTTGTCATTCTCACTTAAATTTTTCTTAGTTTTCTATTTTGGAATAATTATAGACTCAGAAGAAGTTGTAAAACACTTCCATTTTAATATGTACCGGAGAGAAGAGCTGGGGACATGCTATGTCCTTTTGGGTAAGTTTATTTGCCTGTTAAAGAAACACAGCTTAAGGAAAGGAGGAACAAAAATGAACAAGAGACTAGACATTTATGAACTTTTAGAGTCCAACTTTCTTGGAAGCAGAGTGATTATATGTTTTTAGGTTTAGATTAGTATTTTATCTCTAGAAGATCACATTTAAAAGGTAAAGAATGTTCTCTAAATGTCCAAGCTTTTTATTACAGTTTTGATTTTGCTAAGTATAATATGGAATAAACTTCGTATTCCTCTTATTTTATTTATCTTATCTGAAATTTGTCTCTTTCCAGCATGTGAAAGTACCAGTTATTTCTGCTAAGCCTTAACAACTCCAATTATTGTGATTCCCGATATAGAAATTCATTTTCATAAATCTCCTCAGGGACTTCCAGAAGAAGGAGCAGAACAAAACTTCTTTTTATAAGTTTTTTAAACCTCCTTGCTTTTTGTTTGCAAAAGAACTATAAAGGAATGGCAGCATTATGAATGAAACCAAAGAAAAGAAAATGGCAATCCAGAGGAAAAAGATGGAATGGGAGCTATAGTGTGCACTAAAATGTCTTCAAACTCTAGAGAACATTTTGTGAATGGTTGATAATGTTAAGTAACATAACATCATCTACAGGTAAAAGGACATTTCTTGTGAAAGGCCCAACACATCCAAGTTTTGTTTTAGGATGTGAGACAGGACACTCAGCTCCCACTGGAAAGAATGGATATAGTGTAACTGTCTGGTGTCTGTCCCTTCACTGCCAGCCTTGCCCACTGAAGGGTCTGCCTAGCCACCCACATCTAAAGTTGAAAGCAACAGATGAAGGCCACGAGGAGGTTGACACCTCTAAAATATCTTTGTGCCTGGGGATAGCTATGGGTTTATTTCAGGGAAAAAAGGTGGATCTATTGGACAGTTTGTCTCAGATGCATTCAGCTCAAGAGTTTGCTCATAGATGATAGCCCCAAAATTAAAAACCTGCATTAGTTAACAGGACATTGCTCTAATATATACAGTAAAAGGAAAGTGAAAGCGCTCTTTCTAAATTGATTGTGCTACATCAATTCAACCAAATAGGAGTACAACATATTTTGATGAGCTAGTTGAGGAGAGCTATGTGTGTTCTTATTTTAAGCCTGTGTGTCAGGAAGCTCAGAGGTGCTTGGTATGCACAGCCCTTGCCTGGGTTTTGCGTGTTTACAGGGTTTTATTGTCATGTGGATAAAGCTGATGGAATAAGGCATACCTGTGCAAGGGGTTAGGGGGAAATCACAAAACGTTTGCAGATGAACTTGGCAGGGCTGCTCTAGCTGCCCATACCTCTCCGGCCTGAGGGCCTATCTCTGGAGCAGAAACTGCCTCGCAGGGCAGCCCTCTTCAACTGGAGTGAGGGAAGGAAACCCTCAGGCCACGAGAGCTTGCTCTAGAGGTCCCTTGTGACTTACCCTGTTCCAGTCTCCTTCTCAGTTTGGCCTATTGTTCCTGTAGAACCATCCTGACCTTGGGAGAAGCATCACATTTGCCACTCCCAGGGCTTGGAAAGGGCTTCTGTCCCTTTCTATGGCTCTGCTTGTAGATGCTGGAGGATGGCAGCCTGGAGTGTGGCCCAAGCTTCCAGCTGGAATGTACAGTAGAGCTTTCAAGATCTTAGTCATCAGTAAACAGAGCTATTATGCTCCGTGTCTGGATGTCGCTCTTCTGCTGGGCGGCCTGTTGTTGCCATGGATATGGTTTTGTCTTTGGAAGCCCATAACCAAGGAGGATTTAAATAAATCCTGATGGGTCAACATTTCCATTAAAAAAAGAAAGAAAAGCAAAAGCACACTTTCTTAAATAATTCCAAGAAAATCCTTAAACAGTTCTGAAGTCATGATGAAAATAACAACAAAAAGCTCAGGCTTTCAATGCCAGAACCTAAAGGGAAACACATTGTAAACAGAAAGATAAAGTCTATTAATGGCTCCAATTGCAGCAAGTGAAAATGATGGTATTTCCCCTCTTGATTGTTTTGGACAGTATAAGATTACATTTTTTTTTTTTTTTTACTCTTGCCAGTGCTTATTTTTCAGAATGCTTCTTGATTTGCTGTTTGTAAGATGTATTCTATTTCAGCATATAAATGAATCTGTGTTCCAAGCAAACAATAGTTGTTTCTGTCTGACCTGGGGGATTCAGTGACATTTGGTGATGACTATGAAAGATGGGTAGATTGAATTAAGAAGTCTAAAAGAAGGAAAGAGGAAGAAAAAAAAGACCTGATCCTGCACAGTAACCAAGCAGCTCCTGCATCTTGTTTGGAAATGTACACACCCCTCTGGGATTCCTCATAGGTCATTCCAAAGAAAGGTACTGTTGCTTGGTAAAGCAAAGGTCAGAGGGCAAGAACAAGGATGCAGCCATAGCCCTGCTGCACTTTGCATCTTTGATCAAGCGCTGCATCCCTTTCGAGTCTACCCCTTCTCCTCTCTTCTACAACCTGGTGATTTATGTGCCTCTTGCTTCCCTGTTCATTGTCACAGATAGCAAGCTACTTCCAGTGGAAGGTTTAGCTGAAATGGGAAAACAAATGATATCAATTTCCTTTATGTATGCTTGACTTTTCACATGTTTGTACTTAACCACTGGATTAATCCAGAGCCTCTCTTTGCCTGCCTGCCCAAAACTTCTCCCCAATCCCCACCTGTGATACCACCTGGAAACCACTGGAATTTTCCAAGCAGAGAATTACAACAGTCTTTCTCTGACTTTCAGTGCTTCCAGGCAAAGCCTTCTGTGTAGATAGTAAGAGAGAGGGCAGTAAGGTTGCAGGCAACGGTGGTCTGCATGGACCTACGGTTGCAGGCAATGGTGGTCTGCATGGACCAAGAAGAGCTCAGGCTTGCGCTGCCTTGAGTGGGCCCTTGGAGAATGTCTTGCCCTCCAGAACAGGTGTAAATCAGACTTTGCGTCTGAGTTTGCTTTGGAAGCAAACTGCCTTGGAGGCTGAGGTCATGCTTCATGGTGGGGGCATTGAACAGAGAGACACGGCAGCCAGCAAAGCTGGGCTGAGCAAGGCTTTTTGATTAAAGTGGGCCTGTTTGGGAGTATGTCTGGGAGCTCAAAAAAACTTTGGGGTTCCCACATGACTTTAGACAAGTTTCCACATGAATTGCTACTGAGGATCTGAATCACTCTATAAAAGACCCTTAAAGAGAATTCTGACCTACAAGGCTTCCTTATAGTTCCTCCAGGGCTACCACCAACTGGGATAGATTTCAAGAAAAACCCAATAGCTAGAATGATCTTTGTGTGACCCCAGTCAGATCAGTTTTGATCTGGATTAAAAGAAACTTTGGAAAATGGGGAAGGGGAGCATCTGGCATTTGGTTTGAGGACTCTGTAAGGTCCAGGGAAGGTGGAGAAGCTTTAAATGACACCCTATCTGTACCTCTACAGAAAGTCACAAGGGAAAAAGAGACAGTTAAAGAGAGCAGTATGCTGGTGAAGGAAAGCCATCCTAGCTCAGATTTTAAGTGAACACAAACAATGGATAGAAGGAGGGGCACATAATGAGGGGTGTCACAAAAGAATAGCAGGAATCTGTATATTAGTGTCAGGAAAAGCTGAAGTTCAGAATATGCTCAGACTTGTGAAACAGCAGCTGACATGGGAATAATGCTCCATAGTTTACAAAGCATTTTCATGTAAATGATCACATTGATCCTCACAATAACCCTGTGAGTGGGGATGGGAGTTATTATCTTCAGAGTGTGTAAGGACTTCTGGGAGGCAGTGCTGGGATTTGAGCCCAGATCATCTCAGGCCAAGTGCTGAATGCTTCCTACCACTTCTTGTCACATTTGATGTTACAATGCTCGAAAATATAGCTTGATTCTGGAGTAAGAAATATGAAGTAAAGACACACTTAGGGAGATAGTGTAACGCAGGAAGGTGACAGAAAGCAATACTAGTCGCTGCTATTTTTCCTTTAATGTTCATCACAGAGCAAAACAACCTTCAAAGAGTAGAACAAAATTCTCAAGATGAAGGTGAGATATTTGAGAATAGAGCTCTCTCAGCCCAGCACTGGACACTGTGCATGGCTGTTTCCCAAGGAATCTGACTTTCTCTTACACAGCACTTATCACCCCGGAATTACCTGCTCAGCACCTAGCTCCCCACTGGCCTTATGCTTGAAGAAAGAGACCATGGCCTGTATACCAAGTACCCCTCGGCAACGCAGGCGTTGGATAGATAGTGGCCACAGACCTGCCAGGAGTTACTTTAGTGAAATTATGGAGAATGGGAGGTGTGCCCCCAAGACAGCAGAAGTTGTCATGACTATGAGCAAGCAAGAAAGAAACAAAGAACACGTAGATTCTAGAATCTACATTCTAACTGGCTGACAGTATTCTCTGAAACATCTGTGTTCATTTCAAAGGTAAACACCAAGTCAAAAGACATACAATGAGTCCCATGAGCCCATCTCTTCTATCCCAGGGGCCTGATGGGGCCTCTTGTTTTGGGTTGCTTGAAGCTGAGGCTGGGCCATCTGGGATAGAATGTTACAAATGTAGAAAAAGGAGATTTTAAGGCAAGAATCTTTTTCATCTATTGTCATGAGTAGGTTGACCACCCAGAAATCTTGCAGGCAATGCTCTCTTAAAGGACATTATATGGGTAAGGGTGGAGGAATTAGAACATGAACTCAGATTTCCCAGAGGTTTCTTAAGTTGTTTTCTTATTGGTAAGAGCACTAGTTAAAGATGGGCTTCTTGTTTCTTCTTTTCTGGTCTTTCCAACTCTGTGTGTGGGCTTTTGGGGGATGTAAGACCTCAACCTCTCTCTTCCTTTCTCTCAGTCACTTCACCATACCCGTATGTACCTTCTGTTTGCCTTTCAGCACATTGAATGTTCCCACCCCAGGGCATTGGCATTGCTGCCCCTTTCCTGTACCATCATCCTCACAACTGGTCTCATGTCATTTGCACCTCAGATCTGTGTCTCCTAGTAGTGACCTCCCTGATCTACTGTATCTTCACTGTGCTCTTACCATTTTTCTTCTTTCCTATCTCCCTCCCCTCTCATCCCTCTTTCCTTTCTCTATTTCTGTGTTTTTTCCTTGTCTGTCTCCTTCCAACAAAAATGGGATATCAGTCTCCTTATCTGTCTGTTCAATGCTATGCCCTCAGTGCCTAGGCTAACACCAGGGCCTAGGTGTTAGCCTAGTTGTATGAAAAAGTTCACATTCCAAACGTCCTTTCTCAGCTGCTTCCAATTAGAATGCTTAGGGACACTCTGATATCTCTTTTCAACAAATGGTGAATGGGAGGAAGTAAATAGAAAGCTCTTTGATATCTGTAAGTAGTATTAATATTGGGGGGGGCGGTTTTCGGATAACCTGAAACCAATCTGCAGTGACAAGCTCAGGTCACCCTTCTGGAGGCAGCTGTGCTGCTCTCCCACAGTAAGTAAAACCCCAGGGAAATCTGAGAAAAAGAAATGGGGCAAGTTCCACCTGGGAATGTAAAAAGCATTCAGGCAGGAGATAAACCTGCTCAGGGCCTCTCAGACTATCCATTATTCAGACTATGTTGTGAAGCCTGATAAATGCCCCTGGGTAACATCAAGGTTGGAGCTCAGAGGGAACAAGGACAGGTCAGGGAGTAGGAGCTTGGGTGGCAAAGGAGGCTGAAGGAAAAACATCCCAGGAATAGCTACTGTCCAGAATTTCTCCTGATTTTATTGAAGAATGTGAGAACAGGCTTTCTGTACAACAGTTTGTCAAAATGAGGATGGTGCTGCTAATTTAGAGAAAAGTTAGGAAAGCAAGGAAGCTTCTTAAGTTATCAGGGTTGCATGACAGCCATCATATTGCTGATCCTGTTGCCTTTGATCTCACTGTTCTGCCATTTTTGAATACTGCTCTCATCTGCGTGGTGGGTAACACCATGTCCATATTTAAGCTGGAAATGACAAAGAAAGGGACTACATTCATCTTTCAAGTTCACCATTGGGAACTTGGACACATAACTTCTATTCTCATCCCATTTCCAGAACTTTGTCTCATGGCCATACCTAAGTGCAAAGGGGCCTAGGAGATGCAGTCTTTAACTGGGTGGGATGTCCTAAGTAAAAATTCTACAACAATGGAAGAATAGGAAGAGGGCATGGAAAACCAGATTCTCTATTACAAGTAATTGGAGGAAAGTGATTGTTGTCTTGCAAGGAGTTAGGCCACTCATTCATTCAGTTGAGCCTTTATTTTGAGCCACATTTTGCAGTATTGGGAAGGGACTAGAATATATAGATGAACAAGGGATGTTCCTATCCCTATCCTGGATAGTCTAGTGAGAAAACAGAGTCAGGAGAGACTAAGTAAAGCATATGAATGGCCAGGATGCTATAGAGATAGATTGCATGAAGAAACCCAATAGAATGATGACAGAGAACTTGAAGAGAGAATAAGAGACCTGGTTATGACATTTAAGCTGAAGTATAAGGAGTAGCCAGTCACACAAGGACCCAGGGAAGTAGGTGGAGACAAGCTGGGTCCATTAGTAGGACTGCGAAGATACCTGTGTGGTTGGAGGGTAAGGTGGAAAGGGATGCAAGATGAAGTGGAGGGGAGTGACTTTTGGGAACCTGGTCAAGATCCCCAATCTCCCAAATGAGTGTACAGCAATGGCTTAAATAAATGAGACAAATGGTATGATTTTCAGGCTCCAGGAGGATCAAAACCTTCTGGCAGTGTTCGAGACTTTGGGGGCTGAGATAAGGAATGTCTCTGGGTGGCCCATATTTATTTAGTTTTCAAGCAAGGAAGGAGTTAGAGTGGAAAACATAGGAAACTGAGCAGAATCTAGGGAGTGGTTTAAAGACTTTTCCAAGTAACAGACTATGTTAATTGAGAACTATCTTATGTTAATTTAGAACTATCTTAGGAGAAAGTTTCCAGGTTGACTTTCACTGCAGGAGTGAAATGCTTGCAGGCACAATCTCTCTCTTGTTAATTGGAGTTGGAGTCAGGTGTCCTCAGCTATGGCCTTATCTTGCCCTTTGAGGCATCTCTTTGTTCTTGGGGTGGCCAAGCCCAGGCCATGCTGCAGCCCTGCATGTGTGTTCAATTTCCAGCTTCAGTGGCTCCCAACAAGTGACCCCTGAGAACTTCTGGAAGGGGGCAGAGCTTGGGCTGGTCCTTGAAGGACAGGGAAGGATGAAGGTAGGAAAGGGGCTGGAAGGAGACATTTTAAAGTCTAACAAAACTGTGGAAGTCTTGAACAGATCACATGCAGGCTCAGGGCCATGGGTAGACAGGTTTAGGTTAGGAAGTAGTAAGAGAGGAGGCTGGAAAGGGAAGGCTGGGGAAAGTTCTAGAAGGTTTAAAAGGCCAGGGGGCTCAAATTCTCAATACACTGAGTGTGCAGGCATTTCAGCCGGACAGAAACATCATCAGAATGTGGTTTTAAAGGGATTTTCTATGTGCTGGATCAGAGCTGCTGACATCAGCACTATGTATGTTTTGGGCTGGCTAATTCTTTGCTGTGAAGGACTGGCCTGTGCGCTGCAGGATGCTGAACAGCATCCCTATTCTCCAGTGCCAGCAACACGCACCCAGTCATGACAACTACAGATGTTTCTAGACATTGCCCAAGGTCCCCTGGGCAAAATTGCTTCCAACTGAGAGCCAGTGGGTTTTTAAAAATTAATTTGTTTAGTTAATGCTTTTATCTTTTAACTCAGGGTTTTAGACCTGAAAAGTCTTGAGGATGCACTGATGCCTTTCACTATGATTGTGCGAACATAGGAACTGGAATTTTTAAAGTATTATGAGACCTTGGCTCTTGCTACTAAATATTACTAGACTCTGGTTTAAGACAAATCTACATAAAGCCCACAATCCAAAGCCTTAATGGATTTCCCTTTACACTCCAGTCCTTGGAAACTTGCTGTCCTCACAGTGTGTCCCACTCTTCTCAGGCAAGAAAGCACTCCAAGGTGGTCCCCAGGTTGGGGAGGGGGGAGGCACAGAAGGCAAGGAATTTTCTGTTGAGGAGAGGTGTGCACTGGACTGAAAGAAACATCAAGGAGGATCATTTTCAGAAAAAATATTGAGGCTCCCGAATTGAAATTAGCTTTGTGGAAACTTTTTAATTCAACAAAACATTCCCCTAACTAAAATATATGCCTTCTCTACCAGCTGATATTTGAACATTATACAAGAGGATGTGAAGAAGTCCCAGAAAAAAGTTTTTAAAAATATATTTGTCTTCTGATGTCTTTGAAATCATAGACTAGTTGACTAGTGTTCACCCTAAAATTCATGTCAACTTGGAACCTCGGATTTGGAAATGGAGTCTTTGCAGACTCCATCTTAATTAGTTAAGATAAGATTACGTGGATAAAAGTGGGTCCTATATTCAGTGACTAATATCTTTAAAAGAAGAAGCAAGAATAGGTAGAGCTACACCAAGAGGAAGACCCTGTAAAACGCAGACAGAGACTGAAGTGACATTTGGAAAAGCTAAAGGACACCAAGGACTGACAGGAGCCTCTGGAATCTAAGAAGTGTGGAAGGAACTTCCATTAGATGCTTCTGAGGGAGCCAGCACCTTGATTTTGGACTTTTGCATTCATAACTGTGATAGAATGCATTTCTATTTTTAAAGTCATCTTTGTTGTAGCAATTTGTAGAAATTGCAGCTTTAAGAAACAAATAAAATGGTAATTTCATAATTACCTTTAGTTTTTTCTTAATACCTGGCTTGCTCAGAATCCCTGATTTTCAGAGCTGGCGTTTACTCCCACCCAGAGAATAGACTTCTTTCTACTTCTCCACCACTGGATGGACTTTGAACTCATCACCTAAAGCTCAGTTCCCAACCACAGCC
>PVLA01003331.1:190165-218444 GCA_004027455.1 Hydrochoerus hydrochaeris
GGGGGGGCTGAACGGGGAGAGCGGGAGGGTGGTGGGAAGATAAAAGAAGCAGGACAGCTGAATCCTTTCAAGAGGACGTGGAAATGATCTTAATTTACCATAGACAAAAACAAGAATGTAGGATTATGCAACATTTTTAATGACAGTGTTGATGCCAATCACCCTAATAATGGTGATTATATCTATTGTGCAGATATGGTGGTGGTACCATCCCGCAAGCCACGTCCTCCCGAAAGGATTCATGAGGGAGCCTGGGAGGTCTGGAGCTCCTCATTTAGGATTTTACAAATACACAGTTTCTCATAAAATAAGCTCCTCAGATTAACAAAAAGAGGTCGACATTTTCTCCTCCTGTAAGCCGTGTCCTTACTCTGTCCTGTGTTTATGTTTCTCCTGTTGCAGGGGGTAACACATTTGCCTGGATTGACTTGTGGCCAAAACAAATGCTTTACACACATGTTTTTGGAGGGAATAGAAGTGAATGTATTGCTTGTCAAGAGAACAACTCCGAGATTCATCTAGAACTTGGGCGAGGGACAAGGGGAGGGGAGTAGTGTAGGATGGGAGCAAATGATTTCCAGGACAGCTGTAGAGGGAAAATGTTGCCTGCTTACGGTGATGGAAACTTTCACCTCACATTTGTTCAGCAGTTACTGTATGGCCAGCACTGGTTTAGGAATATGGAAATAATTTTTAAAATAGAGTCTAAATGTTTTTTAAAAAGACTTTACTGTTTAGCAGGAAGACTGATGATTACATTTTCATTCGATCATTCATTCACTCATCAAACAGTTCCTGAGCCTCTTTCACGTGCCTGAGACTGTTCTAGAGATTTAGGATACAAAGAAAAACCTAACAGAGGACCCAATGTGTTGATTGGAAGATGTTTTCTTCTGCCTGGAAGAGTCAGCAGTTTTCTTAGCACACAAAAAATGTGGAAGATGCTATTATTTTAACAGTGACTTTACAATTTTTGTGAATTTTACATGCTTCCCAGACACCATGCCCAGCCTACAGCCATCTGACACGCCTCTCCTCACTCTTCTCATATGAAATCCTTCCCTTATGCAAAATCATCCCCTCAACTGTCTCTTCTCTCTGTTGCTTGGGGCTGACTGTCAATATGACCAGAGTGAATCTTTACCTAGTTTGGCTTTTGTATTTGCCTGGGACTTGAAGGGCAAAAGAGGGAACTGAGTTTCCAGAGTCCCCTGGTCCATGTTCCCACATGGAATATGACGGTCAGGAGTGGGAAGGTTAGCAACGTGGCGCATAGCGGGGTGGAAAAGGAAGAGGCCCCTTTTCCTGGCAACTGTCCAGCCATTTTCTCCTAAAACCTTCCAGTCACCATCACCATGAAGCTCAGGTGAATGTCCCCAGTGGGGTTTCCAATATTTAAGGTATTAGAACCCACTAGAACCCCCCTCTGAGGTGTTAAGACTGGAAAAACCAACCAGAAAGAACCAAGCAGAGGCTCCCCTGCACAGAGGTCTGAGTCTGAGCTCTCTGCAGGGCTCCACTCCGAGCTCCCAAGTTTCCGTAAATCCTAGCCGCTTACTTTTCTTGCTGTTCCTAGGGATGATGATCACTACTTTCTATTAATTGACCTCTGTGACACCTGAAGGTTGACAGTGGTGTTGCCATGTGTGCCCTGGGAGTTTGAGAGCCACAGCTTCTGTCCTCAATTTTGCTGAATAAAATATGTTCACCTAATCCTTGATGACAGCCTGCAGCATCGTGGTTGCATCCAAAGCTGTTGAAAGGGACATTTTTGAACCCTGCTCTGTTTATGCCATCCTTCTGCGGGGTCTTGCTCTGCACTGCATCTCTGTCCTCTGTCCAAATGCAACACAGACATTGAGCGCCATCACTAATTCACCAGGTGTCCTCCTTCACTGTGGGCATGCATTTTTAATTAACATTCTATCAAGACTCAGGTGTCATAGCCCTGCCCCCTTCTCTGTCCTCACAGTGCACAGCTGAAGTCAGCTTCAAGCTGTTATTCCAGCCACCTCCCTGTGAAGCAGCTCTGGCTACTTATTTGAAACCTAGTCTAAATATTTCAAAGCCTTTTAAATGGTCATGGAACTAACTCTGGACTTAATGCCTCCATCACATTCTTAGAGTCCTAGTAGATTAGTAAGTTCAGATCACCATTTAATAGTTGAAAAAATGAGACTCAGAGGTGTTAAATCATTTTCCCAGATCACACACTAAGTCTGTCGTAAACCAAAGTGAAAGCTTGCTTAGACATGTACAATTCTAAATGAAAGCACAAGACAAATCTCTCAAGTGACCAGATCTCCAACAGAAATAGTGAACCATGCATCTGAGAGTGAGCAGTAGTTGCAATTACTGTTATTGATTTCCTTTGTTATTTCTGGCTTGCAGAAGTAAAAGGATTAAACTTTCAAATTATATCCACTGAGTACATGAGGAAGAAGGAAAAGAAAATATTAAGATCTTAAACAAAGGAGAACCAGGAACAGAAATGATAAGTCATGGGAGCTTAGGTTGGAAATTTGATCAGATGTGGAAATGCAGAGGGGCCCAGGGGATATGGAAAAGGTGAGGACCCTGGAGGCCCACAGATGTCACTTGTAATCCTAGCTGCCACTTATTAACTAGAATTTGGGGGTCAGTTACTTATTGTGAGGTTTGGTTCTCACCTTTGTAAAATGCAGTTTACACCTGTTTGGAGATGTTAATAGGATGACTGAGAAAGTACACAGAAGCAACCAGGGCACCCTGCACCAGGAGTGTCGTAGCCAGTAAGTTAGGGCTTGTGAAGAAATTACATTTAAATTACAGAAGAGACTTAGTTGCCACATAGGCCAGGCCCTGGGGATGTTTTGAGCAGGACCAGGAGACCTCTGGCTGTGATACCTAATGTCCAGAAACCCAATCTTCCTTCCCAGAACTCTAGCCGGGCAGGCCCTGGAACTGCAGAGGATCCTTCTGGGACAGCTGACTTGGGTTTACCCTACTTAGTTAGTGTTTTTCTAGAATCCTTCTTTTCTGTTCTCACACCTCCTACTATGGTGATTTTCAGCTAGTGGATAAGTGTCCCCCACAATCATCTCTAGCAACATCTAGAGACATTCTTGGTTGCGCTGCAGGGATGGGAGGTAACGGTGGTGCTGGCATCTATTGGGTAGAGACCAAGGATATCCTACAGTGCATCAGGAAACTCACCCCACCACTGTCTGAGCTGTGTTTTGTGGCTGTTTGAGCAATGGGCACATCAGAGCCAAGTAAGATGCCATCCCAGGACTTCTGCACTGTTGGGGAGAGAATCTGTTTTTCTTTTTGGTGGTGGGGGGCACACTGAGACGAAAGGACACATATCTGTAGATGGAAGCCACAGTCTTAACCCCAGCAGGGAAAGTCATGGTGATGAGGGAGTGCCTTTAGGAGTGCAGAGCTGAGGGGTGAGAGTGGGCCCAGTGACATCCCTGGAGCCCTTAAACAAGGCATTTTTACTTTCTACTTGCTCTTCTATTTAAAAAAGAGCATATGCATGGTGGGATGCCTAGAATCTCTGCACTCAGAAGGCTGAGGCAGGAGGATTACTATGAGTTTGAGACCAGCCTGGCTACATAGTCAGTTCAAGGCCAGTCTGAAGTACATAATGAAACCCTGTCACAAGACAAAACAACAAACACACAAAAATAGCAGAGTAGTTTGTTGTTACTGTTGTTGTTTTACGGTGCTGGGGATGGAACCCAGAGCCTTGCGCATGCTAGGGAAGTACTCTGCCACCGAATTACACCTCTAGCCCAACATAATAATTTTAATTAAGTTTCTGTGATTTATAGCTTACAGGCTCTGGATTAAGGCAAACCTGATTAAGGCAAATAAGGAGTTTTGGTGGAGCAACAGCCATGTGAGAATACTTTTGAAACCTTAGAGTGTTTATAGAACCATGTTGATCTGGAAACGTTTTTCTTATGGGAGGACAACTTGCAGTTTTTTATTTTATTTTGGCTGCCCCTCAGCTGAACCTTTTCCCTATGAGTCAAAGCTGGACTAGAATTGCTACAAAAGCCAGCTATATACTTCCTCCCTGAGAAGGAAGGGCCTGAGTACTTATTCTAGGCAAGGCCAGAATCGGACCCTCTGGCCTTGGTTTAGAATCTGGAATGACAGAGATAAAGATGCAAGAATGATGGGAATCAAGTGCCTGCATGGCATGAGCAAGGGTGTGAGTTCAAACCCCGGTACCAAAAAAAAAAAAAAAGAATGGTGGGAAACTTGTTCTGGGGCAGCTGCAACAATGGATTCAAGGGAGCAGGTGATAGTGATATGAAATGTGTTTAGCTCCTGACATTGTCTCTGGTGTCTTGTCACTGTTCAGTGTCCTGTGGTGCCTGCAGAGATAATTCCTCTAAGTGGTTTCTTTGGTGTAAGTTTGGGCTATGACCATGTATTAGTCAGCTTTCCCGTTGCTGGGCACAACATCCAACACTCACAATTTAAAAGAGGAAAGGTTTAATTTAACTCACAGTTTTGGGGAATTCAGTCCCTAGTCAGCTGGCTCCAAGGCAAACACATCCTGGCAAAAGGGTGTGGTATAGTAAAGCTACTCAGTTCTTGGTGGCCAGGTAGCAGAGCAGAAGAAGAGCATCAGAGAGGAATGAGTGAGCAATCATGTGCAGTACCCCAGGCCATGCTTCCACCGCCAGCCGGACACCCGGAAGAATGGTTTGCTAATCTGCTAGGTGTTCTTTTTTGTTCTTGTTTTTGTTTTTTGAGATAGAGTATTGCTATGTAGTTGCGACTGGCCTTGAACTCACTTTGTAGCCTAGGCTGGCCTTGAACTTACAGCAATCCTCCTGCGTCAGTATCCCGAGTGCTGGGATTACAGGTGTGCACCACTACAGCCAGCTTGCTAGGTGTTTCTTAACACAATGAAGTTGACATATCAGGAATAATGATCACAGATCCCAGCGGCTTTACTTCTCTTTGTCTCCCTATTTTCCTGAGGTTACTTCTTCAGTCTTCCTCCGGTTCCATGGGCTTCCAATAACCTTTCAAGAAATACTTGCTGTTTAAATTAAGCAGTCATTTTCTGTAGTATGAGTAGCCCTGGAGATAGACATTCAATATACTACCTGCATCTCTACCTATTGTTGCATAATATTATAACTCAGCAGCTGAAAACAATGCATATGTACCATTGATCAATAACTGAGTGGCTCTCAGAGGCTATACTTTCCTTTCTTAGGTAGTAGCACAAGGTAAATGCTCCAGCCTGGCAGGTGGGCCTATGCTATAGTCACTCAAGGATTCAGGTTGCTTCCATTTCACTTCAGCAGCTCTCTTGTAGGATGTTGTTCTCTTCCACATAACTGAAGCTCAGTTGTGTCCCCATCAGTGTCCATCTGCAAGGAAGGACAAGAGTGAAAAGCAGGCACACACATGGCCTTGAGGCACAGGTCAGAGGTGGCACATATAATTTCTTGTCATATTCCGCTGCTAACTGCAAAGGGGCTGCATAAGAGGAGAGGGAAATAGGTATTAGTGGGTAACTGGTATTGGTATAATATAATTTGGAAAATATATCACAAGTAGAAATCTGAAGCTCATTGGCAGGTGGGTGGGAAACTTCTTTTGGGGGCAGTATTGGGGGTCATTGTTAATGAAGAAAAGTCGATCTTCCAATTTTTAGTAAACCAACAGTGGGGAGATCTGGGTTTGCATTGAGGTTCTGGTATATCTCAGTTTTCCCCTTCAGTTGGTTTCAGTTTCCTCAGTTATCTGGATTATCATTTCAAGGATTCAATGAAATAAACTGTGTGTCTAGAACTGTCCCTGGTAAAAGTTAGATGCTCAGTAACAACTGAAGTCACCCGATAGAATATTACTGCAGCGTGTGCAGGAAGAGCTTGTCTTCCACTGTTTACTAACTCCAGGCATTTGGGGAGGCCACTTAACTTTCCTGTGTCTAAAATCTTCAACTGTAGAGAGGACACCTTTTATCTTCCACTTGTGGTTTCTTTAACTACAGACTTTTTCCATACCTTATTTCATATTTCAAATATCTTACTTCATCCTACAACTCACTCATAGGAAATTTTGATCTATCACTGCATCATAAAAATTTGAGGCAATTGCATTAATGCCAGCTTTTGCATTTTGTTGAATGGTGAAAAAAGCCTCTTTTAAAGAGTTGTTACCCCATTAAATGGGATTGCGTATGTGGAAAATTACTCTGCAAAGTGTTTGGTTTTTAGAGACTTAAGAGATGTTAGGCATTCTTCTTTATTTTTTTCCCTTATTGTTAGTTATGAGAATAAAAGGGACTTTAAAGTTTGTGCCTTCCTTAAAAACAAATTTTCCAGAAATAGTAACATAGAAACAGGGTCTTTCCTCTTCTTATACTGTTTATTCTTTAGCTAGTGTGATAATCCTTTGTTTATGACTTCAGGTTTAGTTGCTACCAGAGAGGATTATAACTTTAAAAATGGTTTAGAACTTCAAGCGAGATGTATACAGGAGCAAGAGATCATGTTAAGGTGGTGGATCTTTATTTTGCATTTGTTACAATGATATTGCCTATTATCTTGCCATTTTAAAGCTACAGCTCTTTTTAAAAAAAAGGTGGTGATACCCCCTGCAATGGTGGTGGTTTGCAGAACTTTCAAAAATGAGACCTGAGTCTGTAGTATTTGCCAGTCTCAGTCTTTGCAAATATTACAAAGTAATGAATTTTGATTAGAAAGTGTAGAAGTCATGGAGATATTAGATAGAACATCACCATGCAGTGGTGATCAGCAGTCCCCTGTTCGTTTCTGTGTGTTTGTTTGAGAGCCAGCATATTTGCATTTCCTCTGCAGCAGGATTCAAATTGCATGAAGGATGTAGAATAACCTAGGGTAAAGTACTCTAGGGTTATGGAAAAACTTATTTGGAGAAGAACTCTAAGGGGGGGATGATACATGAATCTAAGGCCCAGGGGGTCAGAAGTTTTGACTCAAATCCCAATTCTACAATTAACCAGATGATTGGGTGATTCCTGGAGACTCTCTAATCTGTTTCTCACTTACATGACAAGGAGGCTGGGGTCTCTTCTGGCTTTGAGTTCTGGGTTGTGATAGCTGCCATTCCGATCCTAGAAGAACTGTTTGTTTCGGGGCTTGGCTAAGTCAAGTACTCTGCTTGTTAGGCTTGGAAACCTTGATTCCGACAAGAGGATAGAAACAGTCCTACGAGGACACATTAAGCAAAAGAGCAACAGAGATTAGAGGTATAACATTATTTCCCGGCAGGCAGTACATTCATGCTCAGAGATCATACATGAATGCTTTGCTGCTGGAAGAGAGGAGGCAGTTCAGCTCAATATTCATTAAGTTGACAGAGGAACAACACATAGGGGACTGATGACAATGAGTGAACACACACACACACACACACACACGCACACACACGCACACACACACACACACAGATATGCTCCCACAAACTGACTTAACATGGTACAAGATATCAGCCAGACTACTCCAGGGGTCCCAAGGTGAAAAATGTCCCCATCCTCAAGGAATTTAGACAAAGTGGTGATTCTTAGAAGAGAGATGAAAGCCGGAAATGATACATTTGCATGGTACTTTACAAAGCACTTTCACATACAGTGCTCGTATTCTCTCTTTGGGGGACATCCTTTCTGCGTTTAGCCTCATTTCTGGCCATTCCTGCTCAGTCTTTTTTTTGTAGGATCCTTGCCTCAACTTACCTTGTAAGAATAGGCTTGCAGAGGACAACATTCCTGGGCGAATTCATGCATATCTGTCATCTCAGGTGTCACGTATCGGCTGATGACTCATGGAATAACAGATTTATGAGGCCAGAATCTCATTTTTTTGTGTGTCTTAACTTGCTGACCTGATGACGTCTTGCTGTGCTAGTCGCCTTTCTGACTGCTGATGTTACAAGCAGCTGAGTTAGAAATATTATAGGCAATCAGATAGGGTTGGGTGCTTGAAGAAGCCAGTGCAGAAGACAAGATATTTTGCAACCTCAGAGGAGATGGACACCTCTGCTGCAGGCCAGATATCAAGGCAAAAAGCAAGACAAATGCAACCAGACTCTAAGTATAAACATCAGGGATTGATATTCTAAATAGGTATCAATCACCTTGAGGAAGCCAGAAGGAGCTCAACCCAATCCTTTACTAAGCAAAGACCATATTCTGTATTCATGCCCACAAGGTACATGACTCACCTTCCCTATTTGATCCCTATTTAATCAATTTTGCCTGAGTGATTACACTTATAATCTTACCAGTTGACCATAGTTCTGTCCCATCTCATGCCCACTTGCCTAGTGAATTCCACTTTTCCACCTTGGACCCATCTCGCCTCTTGGTTTGTTCTATAAAAGTCCCTAGAAAAGACAGTCTTTGGCAACCCACTGGAGATCTCTTCTCCCTCTCTTAGACAGAAGCTTTCTTTCTCTCAATAAATACATTCTGCTTCTAACCTTCATAGTTCCTAAAATGTTTTACTTGATTTTAGAGAACACAAGCTCATACCAGACATCTCATAGGTTTGGAGTTTCATTCCCCTATATCACTGGGACAATCTAGATGACAACTACAGTTTAAAGGAGGAGAAGTTTAATTGGTTCATGGGTTCAGAGATTTGATCTGGAGTGGCTGGTTCCACTGCTGTGGGTCTGAGTTAAGGCTGAACATCATGGCAGAAGACCATGGGGGAGCAAAGCTGTTCACTTCATGGTGGCCAGAAGCAGAGTTCAGGGAAAGAGCCCGAGAGAGAAAAAGAGAGAGAGAGAGCGATCAAGCCAGGGAACAGATATGGTACTCTGAGTCATGCTTCCATGACCCATGCAGTCACACTCAGAAGTGGGCTCTACGTTTTACTCAAGCCAATCAAGTTGACAATCAAGCTTCATTTGCCCATATGAGGCCCTTAAAAATTAGTTATTGCTGGCTGAATATGTAGTAGTTCAAAGCTTTCCCTCATTTTCTGTCTTAGAAAACAATTGAACCTTTTCATCTCTGTTTGCATGTTTCCTACCCGTACCTCACTCTCCAAATGTCACTGCTCCAGTGTGATCACCTGAACTTGTTCTTTATTCTGACATACTTATCCTAAGGGATAGTACCTCTGCCTGCCTCAATCACCCAAGCCAGAAAGCAGGGAGATCTCATACCTTTCTACATGTCTTACTCTTTCGTTGATTTTCACTTTTAGTTGGTCAGCCAGTCTACCTTCTTGTCTCTCTTTTCTTCTTCACCTGGGTTATTTCAACTGTTTCCTAGTTGGTCTCTCTCAATTCCCTTCTGTGTTCAGGGTCTTCCAATGTAAATTGTGATGATAATCCCACTTTCAGTTTAATTTTTCTGTTTTCCCTTGGTTTTACTATCCTTAATTTTCAAAAACTATTTTACACATATTTCTGCAGTCTATGTATATATAAACAATTGAAAATACTACCTAATAAAGTGGTAAATTATATATATATATATATATATTACTGTTAATTTTTTTATTACAAGACTCAAATGAAATCAGCTTAGGTTTTTTTTTTTTTTTTTTTTTTTTTTTTTTTTTTTTTTTTTTTTTTTTTTGCCGTTGTTGTTTTAATTGGTACTGGGGATCAAACTCACAACCGCACGCTTGCAAGGCAGACACTTATGCCACTGAGCTAAATCCCCAGCCCCCAAATCAGTTTAGGTTTAAAGGAGAATACTATTGGCTCATACAACTGGACTATGCAAGAATTACTTTGATTTCGCACACAGCCAAATACAGAGCATGAACGTAGTGACCCCCTCTCTCCAGCTCATTATCTTTTGGCTCTCATTTCCTCTCTCAAATCACAGGTCTAACCTGTACTAGTAATTATTATTAACAATTTCAAACAATAAGCAACACACATCACAGGCAAAGAGGCATGAGACAGACTGCACTTTCCAAGAGAGCAACAGATCTTTCAACTCACGTGCCCTCTTGCGTGACTCCTCCCCTCTGGAGGTTAAGGCTCATGTTTCTTTCTGTTACATCTGGAGGTGTGTGTGAACATCACAGCAGTGATGTTCTGTGAGTCTGGGGTGTGAATGGTGAAATCACTTTTGCCTGTTCCTCTTGGGGTGTTTTTCCTAGAGCTTGGCCACCGTGCCATGAGGATAGCAGGGAAGGCGTGGAGAGCCGAGGGCAGAGGAACTCACTCTCAGCAGGCGTCATCACTTTCCGGACATGTGAGTGAGTGAGGCTTCAGGGGATTGCAGTCCGAGTCAGCCAGTTACTTCCAGTTTTTGAGTTCTGCCAGTGGAGGTCACAGACACTGCAGAGCAAAGACAACCCGACCCTGCTGTGCCCTGTCCGAATTGCTGCCTGTAGAGTACATGAGAAAGAATAATACCATGTCCAAACCCCCAAAGGTTGGGCGACTTTGGTACATATCAATGCATAACTGAATACAGAGCGAGCTGTAGGACTTCTGTGGCTCGTTGGGTCCTTTTTTCTGCATAAGCTAGAGTTAAAAGAGGAGATCTCTGAGAAACATTCATGCTCATCTTATACAGCGGGGAGTATTTACATTATGAAATACCTCTGTTTTCTGGCAAGATTGCTACTGAGCTTACATGACACTTTCAAGGGAGCCATGCCTCATGTATCTCTAAGCTCTAAAATTGTGCACCATACACAGTCCTAGACTTGTAGGGACATCTTGTTAAGAGCACTTCCTAGATGAGGACTTCCCTTCTTGTTATATATCAGGAGATGAATATCATCAGCATATTTATAAAGACATTACACTGGCTCACTTGCTTTCTTTCCCCTAGGGATCTCCCCAGTAATGGGAGAGAAATGGGTCACAGGCAAGCTTTGTGGACTCTCTCTTCTTCATCTCCTGATATATTCCACTTGCAGCACTTCCTCTCCTGACGAAAGCAAGATGGCTGCCATGAGCCCCACTCCCATAATCTGTCCTCTCAGCATCACAGCCAGGAAAGAGAATGTCCCCTTCTCTCATTCTTTTGGAAAAAGTCTGTATGGATCTATTTGATCTAGACTCATTATTAGAACTACCACTGAATTGGAACCATTTAAACTGTATGGATCAAGGAAAATTAAGAGTACTATCAGAAGGAAATGCTGGATCTGAAAAAGTAAACAATAATAAACAAGAGTAAACAGCAGTAGCTGAGATATACATATCCTCTTTCTGAAGTGGTTGAAGGGCCTCTGACTCCTTCCATTTTGTGGCTTTTCTACGCCTTAAGGCTGTAGAAAAGAAAGTGTAGGGAAGCCACGTCTTAACATTCAGGCTCAGACATGATACTTATACTTTAGCTCATCTCCCATTATTGAGAAATGGTCACATGGCCCTCTCTTATGCAAGTGGGACTGAGAAACATAGTTCCTGGTGATGACCTTATGAAAAGGTAGGATAAAATTTGGTTGGAGCTCTTAACCCAGGGTCTGGCACCAAGTTGCTACTAAAGAAATCTGTGGAGTAAATTATTTTTTCTGAGTCTTAGGTAACTGTAAGGTGTCAGGGCAAGTGCAATGAGGTGGTTTATGAAAAAGTAAACCCCCAGGTTGGGGATTTAGCTCAGTGGCTTAAGCACCTGCCTGGCAAGCACGAGGTCATGAGTTCGATCCCCAGTACCAAAAAAGAAAAGAAAAGAAAAGAAAAGAAAAGAAAAAGTACACGCCAAATGCTAAATAAGGCCCCTGGCATGGGCACACAAAGCTGAGCAGGGGTGGGACATTAGCTACCCTTGTGGGGAGAAAATGTGAGTATAACTGGTTGTCCCAGTGTTCCAGTATAATGGCTTTTCTAATGCCCTAACCCTCTTGTAGCAAAGCCCTTGTCCTTGGCCAGCTTCTGGGAGACGCATCCTTCTTTTAGGGGCCTCTGGGGGAAGGTGGAATTTAATTAGAGTTCTTTGAGACCTTTGGGGAAGTGGCACATTTGGGGGAAATATCACATGTGCTCTCCTTCTCCAATGTTTTACTCATATAAGATGGAAGATGGACATACTTCCAATGGAATGGTTTCCTTTAAAAAAAAATCTGCCTGACTGAGCTGTTTCATTGAGAAGCTGTAGCTGTAAGCAGTTATCAACTGTTCTGTACAATGACTCAAGGGCCATCTCTGTGGTAGAGAAAAGCATATCTCTGCAGCCAGTGTTTCCTCTGGGACATGCCTTCTTTTCTGCCTGTGGATTCCTATGTACTATATGTGCAGACACTGCTGAGGTCTGTGGAACTGCATTAGGTCTGATTTTGTTGCTTGTCAAGCATGAAGAACATACACCCCAAGACCACAGGAAGAACATGCAGCATCCCCATGTCTCATGCTGGATAAGAGGCCGTAGCACAGATTTGAACGAACTCAACAAGTGTGAACTCTTTACAGTGGAAAAATATAGACTGTAAGACATATTAAAAGTGAACACAGAGGTGTTGATCTGGATAGTTATGGGGAGAGAGATTCTTTTGAGAGAATTCGTCTAGTCATACCTTATGATTTGTGCAATTTTCTATATGTAAGTCATGTATCAATAGACATTTTTTTAATTGGAAAAGGAAAGGAACTGTTATCCATTCCTTTGGTAAGCTGGGAGATGGCATATACCTCTCATCTCCCACCCCCCAGGGGATGGGACTGTGGCTGGACTTGCCCACTGCCCTCACCTGGGAAGGGGCAGTTCTGGGGCTGGATACAGAAACCTGCTGAACAACTCTTCTATGGAGTGAGAGGAAATCCTCCCTCTGAGCCTCTGGCCCAGGGCCTGGAGATATTTTGGTAATTCAACTTGGTGGCTTTTACCTGGGCAGGAAAGTATTGCGTAAAGCAATGCTTCTTAACCCTTTTTACAAACCTATGTTTATTTGACAAACATAAAATTTGAAATGGAAACATCTAAAATATAAGTGTAACATATAAACATTCCTCTTACTCAAGTGAGAGAAATGGCCTGAACCCATACACTGAGACTGGAAGATGTGTGTGTGGGGCCGTGGTGTAGACTGGTTCAGCTGCAGTGATGCCTGATGTGAGTTTCTGGAAAACAAATCGATGTGTTCTTTCATCCCTACTCTCAGTCTCGTGGCATTGTAATCATGTCTTTATCAGTACATGGCCTTCGACAGAAAAGGGTATGGACAACAGACCCAAATCTTTGGCGATAGCCAGTGTTTGGGTTAAGAAGTGCTCAGAAAGTGTCCGTTGAATAAAAGTCCTCAACATAGTGCTAGTCTGTCTTCTCCTAGAGATTTAGCTCCACATCCCCAAGGCTAGTGCAGGGCTTGGCACCAGCTCCAAGCTCCACAGACATTTGGGGGACTAATGAAGTCACTGAGTAACCAAAAGCAAGAAAGTCCTAAGTCCTAAGTATTCAAAAGCAAAGCAGCACAGACGGGACCCTTCATGTCAAGGAGTGGGCTACCTCTTCTGATGAAAGAAAGTCCTGTGAAGTCATTCACAAACCTCCTCCTCAGGATGAAATGCTGAGTCTCTCTCAATGAATAAGATTAGTGGGGCAAAGAATACCAGATCTCTTTCAGGATGGATTCATTTCCCTTCTGCCAGAACTCACTCACTCTTGACAGGGCACTTGGGCTCTTTAGGGAAGATGGAAAAATGTGGTGCTAATTTTACTATGTGATGTTATTTCTGTTTCAGGCCATTTTGGTGCTGCCAAGTTTTCTCTTTGCTTCCAAGCTGGTGTTAAAATAGAAGCTGTTGGTGATGATGATGGCCTTAGAGTCTTCTCTGAGTATCATACCAATCTAAATTCTTCCACAGAAACATGATGCTCCTTGGAAGCACAAAGTGTTTGGCAACATAATCCTCACAACAGCTTCTATTTATTGAGAATTGATTTAGTGCCAGACAACAGGGTGAACATTGCTTTCAACGCTATCATGTGATATCACAATTTCCCATTTTACAGATGATAACACTGAGGCCCAAGGCATTTAGGAATCTTGCAGTAGATCACAAAGCCAGCAGGTGGCAGACCTGAGCCTCAGCAGAGACTGAGTGCGACCTGCCGCTCTCACTGTTGAAAACCCCCCCAGAGGAGCGGGCACTGGAGGTTACAACTGGACCTTCGAAATGTCAAAATGGTGGAAGCTGTGGATTATGCATCAGCACACAGAATACTTTTAGAAGATCACCAAGCACTTTGAAATGCCATCTGCTGTCCAGACTTTGCACATGCTTGTTGTCCCTTGGGTCTCTAAGAGATTCTGGATCTTGCACACTGGGCAGGCTGCCATTGAGACAAGTAATTCTGGATGTCCCCAGATGGCACTGCAGACAGTTGCTGCATCCTGTTCTTCCAACTCTTCCCATGGGTGGCAGTTCAGATCCTCTTAGCTTCACCTGTCTCTTGTTCCAGCTGTGGTCCAGATGGGCTCCAGCTGACTCACGCAGGTAGTCACGCAGGTAGCTTTGCCTATGTGCACGATGGAAACCTCTCTCCTAGTCAGGAAACCCCTGTTGTTGTCCCCTTAAGACCTGCCTGGTGCCCATGTGTGTGCAGGTGGGAAGTGTGGGTGGCATTAGTGCCCTCTGGGTGAGCCTGTGACCCATGGAGGCCAGAGCTCAGGGTCCCTTCTTCTCACCTCCCTACCCCATCAGTTGATTTTAGATTCTATTCACATGATTTCTGTGAGGACAAGAATTTGCTCTGTAGCTTTTTGCACAGTGTCTGGGGATTAATAAGTATTAAATACATACATTTGGTTTTTTCTTTGTAATTCCAATTTTTATTGGTACATGTTTGTAGTACATAATGATTATATTTGTCATGGGGAGTTGGTTATCTATACATAACACAGCTTAACTTTTTTTACCCCTCTCCTCCCCTCTAAATACATACATTTTGAATGTATGCCCAAAGAGGTGTAGCACTGCGTATAGCAGCGGCAGACAGCACCCTAACCACGCTCCTTCTGCTCTGCTTCTTTCCCCTTTCCCCTCCTATTTGTAAGGGACATGATGTCCAACCAAGTTAAATCACCTGAGCTTTCTGTCTCAGATAAATAATGGCTAAGTATTAAATACTAAACCCTGGCTAAGGCATGTGAGGAAGTCTGAATAATCTCATGTTTGTTCCTGGGCTTCAGAGACAATGACACACTGGGCTCTAAGAGGAATTTATGGAAAGACATACTGAGGTGGAGTATGCCTGGTTTGGATTTAAAATGTCCCCCAGAAAGTTTATGTATTCAGAGGCAGAGTTTTTGGAAAATGGATTGTTAGGGCTCTAACTTCATTGGTGGAATAATTCATTGATAGATTTGTAATTTGATGATATTATTGGGAGGTGGTGGAAACCTAGGAGGTAGGGGCTAGTTGAAGGAAGTGGGTTGTGAGTGAATGCTGGTGGCACCTAGGTATTACCTCTGGTCCCTTCCTTTAACCCTCCGGCTCTTTATTTTTCTGTTTCCTAGCTGCCACAAGGTCAGCAGCTTTCTTCCTCTATGCCCTTAACCATGATGTTTCTGCTTTAACATTGGCCTAAAAGTAATAAATCTAGCCGGCCATGGACTGAAACTATGGTCCAAAACAAACCTTCCTACTGGTAAGCTGTTACTGTCAGATATTTTGTCACAGTGAAGGAAAGCTGACTGATACAGAGAGTGTTGAGGGTCTGTGACCTGAGGCCGAGGGCCTGTCTGACTTTAACTAACTTTCCCTTTCAGTTTTACAAATTCATTTTCTTTTCCCCACTTACAGCTCAGTTCCCTATGTGACTAAGATGTGTAAGAACAAGGCACTTATATGCTAAAGGTCGGCCCAGCCCACTCAAACTCTTTTCGGGCACTTTCACTTTAGAGAAGAGAATATGACCTTTGTCTCTATCCTTGTCTGACAGACACCCGAATGAAGCTGTGTTGTCCCAGGGTGAACCCAGGAGAAGCTTTGCTCTCTTTGCACAGGTAGTGCAGACTCTCACCAGAGGATGAGACTGGAGGCAGCTGCCATGGTGCCCACAATCCTCCTGAGAACCAGGAGAGGGAAACGGCAGACATCTCAGGCAGCATGCAGAGCTAGGGGAGGGAGGACCTGACATTCTGGCAGTCAGTGGTCCCTGGCAACACGAGGGCCTTTGTCACCCAGTCAGGGAAGAGGCCATAGTTTTCCCGCACTGTGTATGCTGCTGGCCATAGAGGCTTCCATGAGGCCTCTCAAAATGGGGCCAACTGAAGATAGCTCCAACTTTTACTGAGATGCCAGAAATTTAGAGGTGCAAGAAACCTGTAAATCGATATAGCTGAAAATTATTCACAAGTTTACACACATAGTAATGGAAATGTATATTTCTGGGCAGAGCTACTATACCAACTCCTTATTAAGCAAAAGGGATTCTGTTCTCTTGCAGCTGAGCAGGAAGGAAACTAACCAGACCACTCTTGCAATTGCTCATCACTGCCATACAGTGCTGCTATTTGAGACAAGTCTTGCATGGTTGAATCCTGCACTGGGATGGTTTCCATCCTGGTTCAGATCCTGCCCAGGCGTCAGTGGGCGTGTGAAAATGACAAGCCCATTCCTTGTTCAGTACCAGGCTTGGCCATGGTGTGCAGTGTGGGCTGGGTAAGTCCTCAGATGCATGCTGTGCTCACACTGACCTGACCTTGCACTTTATTGTCATGGAGCTGAACCCAGGTCCTTGCTCACACTTCCCTGGCTTTCTTGCTGAGCACTATTTTGAAGCATGTGTCTTATTGCCACGTGGCATGCCATTTGTCCCTAGAGAAGTGTTGGGCAAACCAAGCTGTCTGTCAAAGGCCTACATGTCAAAGGCTTGGTTGCCAGCCACTGGTATCACTGGAAGTGGTAGAACCTATAGAAGGTGAGACCTAGTGCAAGGAAGTTAGTAGAAGAAAGTTAAATTACTAGGGGTGTGTCTCTGAGGTGGGTATTAGGGCTCTGGATGATTTCACCCTCTCTTTGCTTCTTGGCTGCCATGACATGAGCAACTTCCTCAGCCACACCTTCTGCCATGATGTACTATCTCATGATATACCAAGGGACCATGGATGGAAACCTCTGAAACCATGAACCAAAATAAACCTTTCCTCCTTGATTATCCATTAATCTTTACCTCAAAAGATACCACGTTCTGCTAGGCAGAATGAGAATAAGTGGAAGAATAGTCACAAACCTCCTACTGATTACACCATTAGAATGGCAAAGTCCAATTTTTAATCATCTGTATCAAACAATTTAAACTATTTTGATAAAAGTCAACAATGTGCTCATTTGCAGCACTATTTCTCTTTTATTTGTGGAAGCAAAATGGTCTCAAAATTCTTGAAAATGTGCCGGAGAGAAGAAAATGTTCCTTAAGTGGCAGAAAGAGTCTGAGATCTTATTCTTTCCTGTCTAGTTTATCTTACTTGGCTTTCCTGCTTTGAGGCATTTATTCCTCGCACTGGCAATGTGAGGGGATTGAAGTTGGTGATATTTGTGTGGACGGAGGCTTTTCAGAAATTATCTTCAAAGCTGTACTGAAGACACACAATACTGACGGGGTCTGAGGTTGTGAACTCTGCTTCTTGCCTGACACTCCTGTCCATTCCGTCTGTTCTTGATGGTACAGTTCTCCAACTGTAAACTGAAGGACTCACTCTTCTTGGCCTTATTTTCGAGGACGGCAGTGACAGGACTTTGATCTGAACCCTTGGTAGGAGGGCTACATTGGCCCCTCCCAAGGCGTTGTTCTGTGCCATAGTGTTTGAAAAACTCCCCCGAGGAAGTGGGGGATAAAACAAGCACTGGTCTTGAGTTGATTATGTGTTATCTGGACATTTCAAGGCTGGCTTTTCTAGTAAACTATCTCCACCCAGCTGGGCTGCACATGTAGCAAAGAAAGGTCCTTTCATAAAGTCCCAGAGACAAGATATGGGCCTCTTGAAACTCTTGGGCAGACCATTTCAAAGAGTGGGTATTGTCAAAGGTCATCTAAAAGTAGAAAAGTAAACATAAATTAATCGAAAAGGGCTGCAAGGACATGTTCTAACCACACAGATGTGACAGACAAATCTGAGATTCTGAGAGGTCACGTCTCCCACACTTCCCTCTGACTCACATTACCCCAAGGAGCAATTTGAATTCTAGACGGAGCTCAAGGAGCCTTACACTTAGCCAATTTGCCTAAGATTCGAGACTTCAAGCACTAGCCGGTTTCTTCTCCCGGTGTAAGCCACACAGCAGCTAATTGTTAGGGTTTTATTTTTTTTTTAATTTTTTAAAAAATTTTTTATTTAAAGAGAAAAACACAGGAAAAGGTAGAAATATTACAGAATTTCAAAAAAAAAAAGGATGAACAGTAAGAGATCACTGGTTGATAAATTACATATTGTCCTTTTAGAAATAGTTGTTCAAGTTACAAAATTAGAGCATACAAAATAGACATTCAAACAGTGAGACTATAAACAGATCTGTTCAACAATCCAACAAGAACTTAAAAGTATGGTTATCAATCCTACACATTTAAATATTCATGCAGTTATATCTTTTATGGCACTTCCTATTTCCTTTTTCTTCTTTCTTTTTTTAAAGAGAAACAAAAGCATGTAAAAGGTAGAGATAATACAGAATTTCAAAAAAAGATAAACAATAAGAAATCACTAGTTGATAAATTACATATTGTCCCCTTAGAAATAGTTGTTCAAATTACAAAATTAAAGCATAAAAAGAAGATATTCAAACAGTGAGAGTGTGAACAGCTACGCATGCATGAGTTTCTATATGCATTTTTATCCTTTCTGTATTAGAGGGAAAAACAAAACTTAGCAAGACAAAACAAAACAAATTCCTATAAAAACATGAAACCAAAAAGTCATATAAAACCACAGTACAAGGTGATCTACAATAATTACTGGGTTGTTTCTTATTATCTTCAATAGAATTGTCTGTATCATCAGGCATAAGTGAATATAGCAGTACAATTCAATATAGCAGTACATAACAATATTAGTAAAAATAAAACATTGTAGACAGTATAAAACTTCAAAGGCAGATAATAATCAAACCAGAGTGGATATTCTAGTGAATCTTGTCATCTTAAGTGCAGTTGCCTATACTCTCAGACTTGATACTATCAATCTTAACAGCTTTGAATAAAATCTATCAATATAAAACAGCAATCTAACAAACCAGATTCGATTACGATCAGTTGTGGTAAAACAGTGTAGGTTATACAGAGCTTTAGATTAAGTTAATAGGAAATTAAGGATGATTACTGTATTGTATCCTGTTATTTTTGTGATTACTGTCTGTGCCCTCAAATCTAGTACAGGTAGAATGACTGGAACAGAATATAATACATCTAAGCAGAGTAGTGTGAGTAATATGGGTTTTAAATCCTGGTGCACTATTAACAATATAGCGTATCAAGGCCATCTATGTTAGAGATTATAGCCATCCTTCTCTGCCTCATTTCTGCTATGCTAGTTTTCTGCCTTTGTCTAGTTTTCTCCTTCATTCTACCGCCTGCCCCACTCACTGAGGCCTTTCTGCCACTGTTTCTAAAATCCTGGTATTTTTTTTTCTCTCTCTCTAGAATGTCCTTCAGTATTCTCTGTAGGGTTGGATTGGTGGTCACAGACTCCCCCAGTTCCTCTTTGCCATGGAAGCATCTTGTTTCTCCATTAATTTCTAGTGACAGTTTTGCAGGGTATATCAATCTGGGCTGGAGGTTATTTTCTTTCAGGGCTTGGAATACTTCACTCCAAGCTCTTCTTGATCTGATGGTCTTTGTTGAGAAGTCAGCCATGATTGTGATGGGCTTACCTCTATAGGTAATGTTTCTTTTCTCTGATGGCTTTTAATATTCTGTTTTTATAATGAATTTCTGGTATCTTGATTATTATATGTCTGGGTGTAGCTCTATTTTGGTTGTAGGTGGCTGGAGTTCTGTATGCCTCACATAAGTGAATGTCATTTTCTTTTCCCATGCTTGGGAAGTTTTCTTTAATTATTTGTGTGAATAGCCTTTGTAATTTGCTGGTATGTATTCCTGCTTCCTTGTTCACATTTCTTATTCTTAAATTGTAGATTCTCTTGTCATCTTCTAGCCTTTGTATTGTTACTGTCTGTTTCCTTGCTATTTTAAAGAGATCTTTCCTTTCATGCTTACACATTGCAAACTTGTCTTCAAGTTTTGATATTCCATCCTTAGTTTCTCTTAAGGCATTTTGCCAGCTTTCAATAGAGTTTTTAATTTCCTGGTAGTCTCTTTGAATCTGCTTCATGTATTTTATATTTTCTTTATATTCTTTATGAAAGTTTCTCTCCTTTTTTTGTGTTCCTCCCTTCTTCCATCTGTATCTACCTGAGAGATGCTTTCTGAGAGCATTTCTTTTATTACTGTGCTCATATCTTGCTTATCTGATTTATTATTTTAGTTTTGAGCTCATCTACAAGGTCCTGAAGACATCTCTTAATGTCCATTGAAGCCATGTCTGATGTTGCGTGTTTTCCACTCTCAGTCTCCCTTGTTTTTCACGCTCCTGGATCAGGGCTCTCGGGGTTCTGGCCTGGGGGCCTCCTCTTGCCTCTCTCTCCTGTCATGATCCCGGCTTCCTCCATACAGGTTACAGTGCAGGTCCCAGCCTCCTTCCCTGTTGGCCATGGTTCCTCCGAAACATGCTGGTGAGGAACCTCCACCCTCTCCTGCCTGCCCCTCCCCACTGGGCCAGCCAAACTTCAGGTGCCTTCACCCAGTTAGTGAGTGCTAGGCACAGGGAATCAATTTGGGATGGCTCATTGGGTTCCAGCCAGTGGCGAGGCCCAGTCCAAGCAAATCCCATGAAACTGCTCTGGGGAGGGAGGGAGGAACCAACTGAAGTCACTGTTGCTCTCAGTTCAGGCTCCTCCTGCCTGATTCCAACATGTTGCCCATTTGGTCATGCCCTTCCCGTGTGTGTGGGAGTCTCATTCCCAGCACTGACCATGATTAATGAAGGTCCCTTTGCCAGCTCAGCTCTTTGTTGGGCTCACCAAGTCCCAACTTCAGCACTGCTGTGGTTCCTGTGAGTGGTGGCGGGAACAAATTTGGGCAGCTCTGCTGACCACTGTGGATTCAAGCTGGCACAAATTCAGGCCAGCACAAACTTGCCAGGTTGCAGTGAAAACGCTGTGTCCTGTAATTTTTAGCTGTTTCAGTTGCAGTCCCAACATGTTTAACGAGCTTTTTTATGTTTTAATTTCTTCCTGTGTCAAGAGGATCCATCTCCCTCTGTCTGGGTCTCTCCAGGGTATTTTGTTCTGGCATATGAGTTATTTCTCCTGGGAGGCTTTGTATTTTGTTGCTCACTGGTCGGCCATCTTGACTTCTTCCAATTGTTAGGTTTTTAACCAGGAACCATCTATCCAAAAGCTGGTCCTTAGTGCTTATCCCTGGGATTGTTTTGCCAGCCCCTCCTCCATAAAACAGGCAACTGGGCAAGTTATAAGATGTATTTGAATTTGCTTTAACTTCATTTCAACAAATATTTACTAAGAACCTATGATGTGCCAGGCACTATGTTCTGGGAATATAGATATGGCAGAGTTGGAAAGCCCAAGACACTGTTCAGTCTCAGAGCACAGCTGAATAGAAACAGACCAAACAACAAAAGCAACTGTCCAGTCACCATAGAGGTAGTTTCAAGTGCACACTTCTACGTGATGCTCAAATACCCCTGAGTGGGTAATCTATCTATCTCTAGAAACTCTCCCACTCTCTCTTCTCTACCTTTTTTCCCTGTTGTGATTGTCCTATCTCTCCCCCAAGTGTGCTGGAAATCTCCTCCCTGGACCAGCCTTCAGGCCCCTTGGCTTTTGCTCTTACTCCTGCTCCCATTTCTTTGTCACAAACATTCAGAAAGCCCATGGCTTTGATCACAAAGCACTGCCCGGTGCATCTGGATGAAAAGCCTCAAGTGAGCCTATCTTTATGGTCATTCAGGATGCTGAGTCTCCCTCAGGAGGGCAGCTCTAGCTGTGCCCTGATGGGCCACCAGGGCGCTGGCTCATGGGGGTTTAGAGTGCACCTTTTGCGGGATATGTCTGTTTCCTGATGGACAGTCTAACGCCTAAGTGCCTGATCCTGATCAGATTTTCCTCTCACAGGAAACCAATGGCTCTTGTCTGAACTTTGTCCAGTTTATCCCTACCAAGATGGTCACTCTCTAGGAAAGCCCTGACTAGGAAGAAAGTTAAGGTTGGGTGTGTCAGGCAGGTGAGACACAGAGGAGGAAGCCCAGCAAAACACGTGAAATAACATAAGTGTTATATTACATACAGGTTACAGAGAGGAGAGGGCAGCATGCCCTTTGGGGGAAGGGGATGAGGGCACATCGTCTGGGACATGTGTGTTCCTCTAGCAAGCAGGGAGCAAGAAACAGAGAGCAAGAGAGAGAGAGAGAGAGAGACAGAGACAGAGACAGAGACCCAGACACACAGAGAGAAGCTTGTGGGTCAAATGAAGCCTTTATTTGGGTTAAAGGCATTACCCACACAGAGTACCTGTGGGGAGTTCTAATGGGTGGACTTTGTATTAGTACATGTTTGTGACACATGGTATAGACATCATTGTAGAGGTTGGTACATAACACATATCACACCTTAATCCTTTTTACTTCCCTTCCCTCCCTTCTCCCTCTTTCCCTAGATCCCCTTCCCATCAATGAGTAGATTCAGAGCAGGCAGGCATCAGGCCTGAGGAGCTGCATTGTGACTGAGGGGTGGTCCTGAAGCCTATCTCCACAGTCCACTGGGGTGTAGGAGTCCACGGGCAAGTTGACTAGGTTGTATCTAGGAGTCACATAGAGGGGTGGTCACTAGGAGGCAGTTGTATAGGCAGCTATCTGGATGGACCACATTGGGTGACTGGTGGGAGGTGGAGACCTAGAAATTATCCGGTGGGACTGGGGCTTGCCTCTGTATGAGAAAGTTAAACATACATTCAAAATGGAAGCTGAGGCAACATAAAATTCTAAGAATTCCCTACAAAGGAAATACAACGTTGTGTCATCATTTTCATGTTCATAAGTCAGAAAGTCCACCTCTTCTACAATTGTGAGTAGCTGTCATCATCAGGATGGTATGAGTGTGTGGTTGCTGAAAGGTGTCATATTTTGGAGATGTAGTGATAAGTAGTAGCAAATGGGGGCAAGGCTTCTTTGTCTAGGTGGCTTACAACTGTGACTTTTGTCCTGTTGCCTCTTGCTTTGATGGGGCACATGGTGTAGAAGAATGAGGCCCATCTACTTATGAGAGCAACAAGGTTTTGCTTACTATTGTACAATTACAAGGCATCTTTAATATACATGTTCTCCTTTAAAACTCCCAAGACAATGAGATTGTTATACATTTTTACAGACAAGACATGGGTCCAGGAAGTTAAACAGTTGCCAAGGTCATCCAGATGGAAAGTAACTGATTCAAGTTTAGTCATCTGACTTGGGTGTGCTCCTTTTGTTAATACCTGGGGCTGGGGGAGGGAAACCTTCTGGGAAGCCTGATGTTAGGCAAGATGCTGTGCTCTGGAAGGAAGTGACTGGGAGCCACCTGGCTGGGCGGCTTGCTACGCTTTCTGCAACAGTGAACATTCTGTCCTCCACACCCGCCTGCCAAACAGAACTGGCTGCATCAGGCAAACACTTTCTACGCTTCACACCTGACACTTCATAGGTAGTATGAGTCCTGCCCAGGCTTGGGGCCTCCTGTGCTATGGCCAGATCTGGGTTATGTAGACCTTGGTAAAAATAACAGCTCTATCCAACCGAGGGCCCTGGAGGAGCGCCCTCTATTGCCCAAAGAAGGAAGAGCAGACTGCTCAGTGAACTGAGTGCCCACCCCATCCTCCACCTGCAGAGTGCACCCCCACCTCCTCGGCATCCCCTGCCAACTTCATCCTGTAGTCACTGGTGTTCCAGACTAGACCCAAATCTCTCCCCATCCTCCTCTGTCTTGTATTGTGCATCATTTAGTTTTAATTCATTAAAAGATAGCATCATAAGCCAAAGAATCTCCTTAATAAGAGGGCTCATAGACATTTTGATTTAATTCATCTTTTTTTAGGATAATAAAAGTAATGTACATATTGATCACAGAAAAATTATAAAATATAAAAACATATATGGAGACAAGTTTTAAAAAACATGCATGAACTTCATACTATAAGAGTTTTGTGTATTTCCTTTTTAAAAAAATTTTATTTAAAGAGGGGAAAAATAAAGCAAAATAGAAAAAAAAAGGGTAGAAACAATACAGAATTTAAAAAAAAATGAACAATAAGAAATCACTAGTTGATATATTACATATTGTCTTCTTGGATGTAGTTGTTCAAGTTACAAAATCAAAGCGTACAAAGTGGACATTCAAACAGTGAGGCTGCAAACAGCTTTGTTCTCTGATCTGACAAAAACTTAGCAACATAATTATCAATCCTACACCCTTAAATATACATGCAGTTCTATCCTTTAGAGCACCTGCTTTTCCTCCTTTTGCTTTTTAAATACATTATCTGTTTAGTTATATCATGTTTCAGGTTGCTCAGTACCTTGCTGATCTGTTTTGTTGTTGTTATTTACTTTTTAAATTTTTTCTTATTTATTATTTTTTATTTTATTTATTTATTTTATTTTGAAGGTAGTAAAATACAGCAGAACAAGACAGGACATAGCCAACTGAGGCAGTGCAGCGAAATTGGCACAGAACCTTACAGCAGGCCACCGGGACAACAGCAATAGGCACAATAGTACATCTGGTTTTCTTCACAATAGTTGTTCTTTCAATCAGGCAGAGCAATATCAAAGGAAATACTGAAATTAAAAGAACAGAATATTGAATAGAGCAATACCATTGATCAAAACAGAGCAAAACAGAGATAAAAATATTTTCCCTCAAACAGATGGCAGAAGAAAATCCCCCTTATTTGCTTTATCGCATAAAGTCAAATTTGCAAGACATGCTCAGATCTCCGGCTCTCACTTGCTAGTGGAGGGGGGATGGCGGCGGCCGGGTGGGGGAGGATGGATGATTCTTAGCCCTCGCCCGGGTAGGCTCACAGCCGACCACCAGAGGGGTGGACTGGCTACCCTTTTTCCCAGCCCGCCAAGGTCCAACACAGCGCGTCGCGGATCTCAGGAAACGCTGATACGCTTCTTGCCCTGGGGCGGCCGCAGTTTGCCAGGCCACAGCCACTTACCAGAGTGGCATGCTGGCGGCTGCCTGTTTCCCAGCACCCCAAGCGTGTATTTCCTTTTAATGTCATATATATATATATGCAAAACTTATGCATACTTCAAACAATATTAGAAATATATATTACATATTAGAGTGTAGAGAATATTATGTGTGCTTCTTTATTTATTACTACACATAGTGGTAGACTTTCAAACAGTGTTGTGTGATGCATCCTACATTGTACTAGAGAGGCAGCAGAAGGAATAAACACCTAAGGGGCTATGTCATGAGAAACCCTAAAAGACCTCCCCCTGGCAATGCCCTAGGCAATCCAACCTGAAGAAAATAACCCGAAAAGCCTAGAAATTTCCCTTCTTTTCTTCCTTCAAAATGAAATTGATTGAGATTCTCCAAGTTCTCCCACATCCTATTGGTTGGGGTGGGACCTACCACAAAGGGAAGCCTGTGTATGCAGCCTGAGGTTCTTTTCCTTCTGTCTCAGAGTTCTGGCCCTCAGTGCTCTCTATTACTGTATAGTTAAGTAGAGGCTGGTTACCAAACCCTGGCCTTGGCCTCTGATAATTCAAACGTGCACAGCTTCATGGAAAGCCCCATTGTATAGGAGGATAATTTGGTCCTGGAATGATGGGGCTTTGAATTGGATCTTTAATAATCGATTAAACCCCAAAACCTCACAGTGTATTCAGAGGAAAGCTCCCTTGCCTTTGCATTTAAGTGTAAGGTAGCTTTAACCAAAGGCATTTGGAAACAGAAGATTTGGCAGTGAGTTATGTTGGAGGACTTTGAACAATTTGTAAGTTTCTACAATACTAGCAAAAAGAGGCCTGATAGTGCCTAACACTAGTGTGAAAGGTCTCACAGTTTATCCCAAAGAACAACACTTTCCTACCCAGGCGGCTATGGCAGATTGTGAAAGCCGTGCAATGTACCAGAGGGCAAGAAATTTTTCTGTTCAGAACTTCTCTAGAACCTTTCAGATTAGACTGCAACTTTCCTTTCCTTCTCACACCTCCTCAGTTCATACCTGTTTCTATTTTGGGAGAATCAAAATTCTCTCTTGAAATGTTTTCAGGCGTGTTTCTATATCCTATAAATTTTGATCCTCAAGCATGTTGAGGAGCTTCCAATGAAGCAGAATGACAGAGACTCAGCCTTCTTTTGCTGGCTGTGTATGCAGAGGAAGGGGACCACTAACCAAGGAATGTCAGCAGCCTTGAGATGCTGAAAAACACAGGGAAGCACTTCTATCTGTCTCCTGAAGAAGACAGGGAGAATGAAGTGGAGTAGGCAAGAGACTCTACTGCAGTACATAATATGTAAAATGCACACATTAAATAGTTTTGTTATGGAAAGTTTTAAATGCACACTGGTGTGAAGAAGGTAGTACACTGAACTGCTATGCACTCCTTACCCATGTTTAACAGTCTTTCTGCCTTTGTCTATTCCTCGATTGCTACTTTTTACTTCAGAGTATTTTAAAGCAAATCTCATATATCACATTATTACATCTGTGAACTGTTAAACAAATTTTTCTAAAGGAGAACTTAAAAAAACCCAAAATACCAACAAAATGAACAAAAATTCCTTAATATCCATGGGAAGCAGTGCATGTTTAACTTTCTGCAATTGTCTCAAAAATGTCCTTTGGCTACTGGTTGTTTAAATGAAGATCCAAATAAGGTCCAGCTTTAGCTTTGGATGATATGTCTCTCTTTAAAAAAAGAAAAACTCACTTTGGAGGCTGAGGCAGGAGGATCGTTGCAAGTTTGAGACCAGCCTGTGGGTTACAAAGTGAGCTCAAGGCCAGCCTGAACTGCATTAGTTAGACTCTGTCTCAAAAAAAAAAAAAAAAAAAAAGAAAGGAACGAAAAATTAATGTTTTATTTAAAGACTTTTAACATAACAGGAATGTACACAAATACAGATTACATTATGATAACAAAGACAGTATTCTACAGGGCAAAAAATCAAAACAAATTAATAAAGTAAATGTACCTGCAATGAATAAGCAGAGTACTTGGTATTTAATCCAGGCTGCATATGCATAAATTGATCTGACCACAGGGTTATGCAGAAGAAAGTATTTCCTAGAACACCAAACTGGCAACCATTCTGACTGTAAGCTGCCTTAATCAGCTAGTGAGTATTTTGAGAGAACTTATATATAATATGAAAAGAACCGGCATGATACTTAAAGACTACAAAAAATAGAACACAGTTAAAAACATATTTTAAATACAATTCTGCATAACATATACACAGTAAATCTTATTACTTAAAAAAATTAAAAACAAAAGACCACACTCAATAAAGATTAAAGTTTCATCAAAGAAAAATGCTCATCATTTGTATTAGTAGAAAACTGCTAAGATTTTGTTGAAGAGAACAGGAAACATATCTAATGAATCATTCATTTAAAATCTATTTAAAACTGTTCATGAGGTTGTAACTGGCAGTTTATACTATTTTTAAATGTTTTACCATGAATACAGTTTCTATGGATTCTCCAAATGAGGTCCAAAAGCTCAAAAGAATTCTAATGTGGGCCCAGTAATATACATTATAAATAAATTCCCTATGTGATTTCAGTATGTAGATAATGAAAAACCTTACGGGAAAGAGCAACACTTAAAACAAAGACCATGAATATAAACATATTTTGGACATGTCAGAATTCTGTATAAGTTTATGATGTGAACACTGCTTTTTGTTTTAAAACAAGTTCCAGGCATTAAAAGAAGCATATATACTTCTCAAAAAAAGTAACTGTATGTAAACATTTTCTTTTCAAGTTTCCATTATTTTCTTTTTTTAAAATTATTATTATTTTTTTAATTTTTTATTTAAAGGGATAAAACAGAAAAAGGAGAGAAATATTACAGAATTTCAAAAAAAACATAAACAGTAAGAAATCACTAGCTGATAAATTACATATTGCTCTTTTAAAAATAGTTGTTCAAGTTACAAAATTAAAGCACACAAAATGGACACTCAAGCAGTGAGACTGCAAACAGATCTGTTCAACAATCAAACAAGAACTAAGAAATATGGGTAACAATCCTGCACACATAAATATACATGCAGTTAT
>PVLA01003332.1:0-218185 GCA_004027455.1 Hydrochoerus hydrochaeris
AAATACAACAGAACAAGACAGAACAAAGCCAATTGAGACAGTGCAGTGAATTCAGTACAGAACTTCACAGCAGGTTACCCGGATAACAGTAATAGGTACAATTTTATATCTCATTATATTCACAATAGTTGTCTAGTTAATTAGGCACAGCAAAATCAAACCAAAGACAGAACATTTTAAAATCAATTGAAAGAGAGTATTGAATAGAGTAAAGCAATTAATTATAATGAAACAAAACTGAAAACAACACTTGCTTTCAAAGAAAAGATAGAGGAGACTCCCCCATATTTGCTATATTGCATACAGTCATCCTGCTAAGAGATGCTCAGACCTCTGTCCCCAGTTGCTAATGGGGGTGGGGGTGGAGCTGGGGTAGGGGTTGGGGTTTGGGATGTTTGATTCCAAGCCTGTGCACCGGTAGGCTCACAGGAGACACCACTGGGTATCCTCCTGGCTCACACCGGAGGAAGGTGCTTGCTTACCAAGAGGGTGGGCGAATTGCTTCTTTGTGCAGCCTCCTGGGTTCCACCATGGCCGTAACGGGATCTCAGGGGCGGCTCTCTGGTTCTCCTTGTGGCTCATGCCAGAGGAAGACCAAAAATATAAACTCTAAATAGAGGTGTTCGGCAAATGAATTATTTTTTGTACTTTTTGGATAACAGGATCTTCCTGTGGATAACAGGATCTTCCTGTAGATGTCTTTTTCATTAACCCTGAGTACCTTGAATGTGTGCCCTTGTGTCTCCCTCAGTGGGCTTCTCTTTGCTTTGGACAGCCTGCTTCCAAATGCCCATTCCTGCTGGTAGAGAAATACTGAATCTTCTTTTTTTTTGGTACTGGGAATCAAACTCAGAACTTCGCTTGCTAAGCAGGCACTTATGCCACTTAGCTGCATTCTCCAGCCCTGAATCTTCTTATAAACTTGCTTACAGGAGCTCAGAGGAGTTCTTTCCAGAGATACCTCTATGCTTTGTGTATAGAACCCACCTTTTGGCATTTGAAAGAAGACAGTTTGGGACATATTTCTGTGTCTCTCAGCCATGACCTGCAAGACCACCCAGCAAGGTGGTCAGCAAGAAACTTTGCTTACCAGGCTTCTTCCTATGGATAGTGGGCACCATTCACATGGAGACAGACCACATAACCTGAGTCTGCAAGTGAACTTGCTTAAAATGTGTGATCTTGACAAATGCCAGTTCCTCACCTGGAGTCTGAATGTCATTTCTCTCCTCTTCTTCAGAGACCTGAAACCATCCTTATCCCTTTGCTCTGAATTTTCCCTCCAACCTTTCCCTTTTCTGGTTTGTGCTTAGCATATGATCACTCAAAAGTCTCCAAACTATTTAAGAGACGAATTTCAGGGCTGGAGGTATAGTTCAGTAGAGCTCTTGCCTAGTATGTGTTAGGCACTGGTTTGTATTCCTGGTATGAGGGAGAGAGGAAAGGAGGGAGGAAGGGAGAGAGATAGAGAAATTTAGTTTCATTTGTGCCTATCTGTTCGGGTCACCAGTGCCCCACAACTTTCTCCTTCCCTTTCAGCTAAGACTTCTAGAAATATATTTGTTGTCACACTTCTTTACTTTCATTCACTCCTCTTCTACTTTGTTTTGGCTTCTGATCACGTTACATCATTGAAATGCCTCTTGCCAGTGACCTAGTTGCTAAATTCAGTGGTCACTTTCAGTCTTTATCTTGGTTGACTTTTAAGCAGCATCTGATCCTACTGCCTACACTAGTTTTATTGAAACTCTACTCCCTTGGCTTGTAGGGAACTACTCTCCTTTAGATTTGTTTCTTTATTTACTTATTTTTGCAGTGGAGGGCATTGAACCCAGGGCCTTGCACATGCTAGGCAAGTGCCCTACTATGGAACTAAACCCCTAGCCCAGTTCCCTTTTTGAGTTCCTCTAGAACTTCACTGGTTGATGCTACCCAGGGTGCTGCCTCAGACCTCTTTCTAAGCAATGTCATTTTTATTCATAGCTTTATGTGCCATCACACACTGACTGGCTCTAAACCTGTCTTTCTAGCTTTTAAACTAGTAAGCTTTTTAACTAGTAAGTAAGTGACTAGTAAGTCACTGATTCATGGTTATTGGTGAAAGACACAAGACTCTGGGCCCAGAGAACTAGGATTTTTTTTTTTTTTTTTTTTGCTAAGGGCACTGCATGTAGCATGAGCATCAGCATATTTGAATCAGTTCCCCTTGCCTCCAGGTCCTGCAAGGGCAACATGATGGGCCCAGATGGATGCTCCACATGCAGCTGGTTTGCGTCATAGCTGGGAAACACTGAGCTTGGGGAATCTACTGCTCATGCAGGATGCACTAAGCAAGCCTGCTCTTTGAGCTAGAGGGAGAAGGGTTGCTTGCTGTGGACGTAACATTGAGAAGAGGTGCAGGTAAAAAGGGGCCAGGCATCTTGCAATCTTGGCACACACAGCAAAATGTGCAAAAGTGCCAGAGACCTATGAAGGATCATCTCTTCCAACAGTGGGCACTTCACACTCATTAGATGAGCACAGCTTCTTCTAGGCCTCTCTCCAGACCCACCTGCTCCTATCTCTGCAGACCTGACACCCTGGAGTCATTGGGTACTCACTGGACTTTTTTGGTACCTGTAGCTGGTTAACCAAGTGTAGTTAATGATGCCACATATGATAACTTTCATTGTCCATCCCTTCCCTGTGTGCTTGATCTTGGGCTGTTTCATTTGTTTCATGTTATGTGTTTCATCCTTGCAACAACTGTAAGATAGGCTTTGCTAGTGTCCTGATTTCTCAGGTGAGGAAATTGAATCTTAATGAGGTTATATAACTTGGCCAAGTTCACATAGATAGTAAAGGGAAGATCTGGGATTCACACTTAGATCTGTCTGATCTGAAGACATGCCATGCTTAGTAGTTTGGAGCGAAAATAATAGAAATCACTGATGAAGGGAGAGAATACTATAGGTTGGGTGGTAAGTATCCTCCGTGTTTCCATGTGTTCCCTGCATGGCACTATGTACTAGGAGATGGTAGAACCTTTAAGAGGTGGGGGGTCTTTAGGTCACTGAGGATATGCCTTTTTGCTTTTTACTTTTGTTTCAGAATTTATTCTCTTGATCATTTGCTTTTAAGCTAGTAACTTTTGGACCATGGAAGCATTGAATTTTTCTCACCATCAAACCTGTAATTAAGAAATTCTTGTCATGTTTTTGTTGGGATATTCACTATAGTTTCTAATCATGTTGTGAGCATTTGAACTAATGAAATTTAAAGAGCACTCAGATCATATAAATGTTTAAGTGAAAATATTCAACATATGCCTATCTAATACATTGATCAAACAAAATATTTTATCTAGTATGTCAAGCTCTTATCACTTCAATATTCTTCATTTATAGTATTAAGCCCTTTTTAAAACAATCATACAGAAGGTGTTTGAAGGCCCCTTCTATGCAGAAGAGGCTGAAGTTCAGGAAAAGTAAAGCATTTTCCCAACACCTCCTTGATAGTAATTGGAAAGCTGGAATTCAAAACCATCTTTATACTACATTAGAGAATATAGATGCTCCATAAATATCTTTAAAATTTTTGCTTGAAATTGTTGTTGCACAATTGTTTTTGAATCCAGGAAAAGACCTTGGATAGGATAGAGGAACAGAAGCCATGGGCCTGGCTGATGGCCAGATGGCCCCGGGCAGGTGGCAGGGAGATGACGAGGACAGCTGGAGGGATGAGCCCTGAGTAAGCCTCAGGGAGACTCTGGCATTGATTCCAAAAAGGAGGGGGAGAGTTTGCAGATAGAAGAGATGTCGATGGAGTCCTGGTCTTACTCTTTTATCAGTGATTTAGAAAGCTAGCTGCTGTAATATCAGGGTTTCATGCAGGGCCTGGGCTTGTGGAGAGAGGTGGCAATGGAATTGTAGCAGCAGTGGTGGTTGGTGGTGGTGGTGGCGCCGGCAGCAGCAGCAGCAGTAGCAGAGGAACTGAGGGAGGGAGCTCTCTGGAATAGAAAGAGGGGAGGCTGACAGAGTGGGTAGTGTCCAGCCCTTCTGCCGAGTCAGGCGACAAGGAGCTCCAAATGGCATCCTGTGGCTATGGGATTGGCTCCAGCATCTCCCAGAACCTGAAGAATCAGACTTGGCAAGTGAGGTGTTAGGTGGATCCAGAGCTGAGGTTTCTTAGAGCATTTGTAACAAAGAGACGGGACCATCTGGGTGATGTAGGTCCTGGAAGAAGTGAATATATTGAGGAATACTGTTTGGGAAGGAAGTCAAGGCAAGGGGAGTCCAGGGATGGGATACAATATATTTAAACTGGCGGTTCTCAAACTCGAAGATGCCTCTGAATGCCTTGGAGTTTCTCATTCACTAGGTCAAGGGCATTTGCATTGGTCAGGAGTTTCCAGAGATGCCAAATTCTGTTGGTTAGGGACTACCCCTTGAGAAGAGCCAGGAAAGGTGGTTTGTGAGTAGGAAGTCAGTGAGAGTTTTCCCTCTTGAGGTCTTATTATGATTTTGACCATTTTTGGACTCAAAGGAACTCAGTGTACCTCTGAAAATACCCATCCCAAGGTAGCACTGAACCTAGTCCTTTCACATGCAGTGAAGAGGTTCTTGTTTCTTAGTTGACAAGGATTCTCTGTTTGATGAAACTAGTCAGGCTCCTGAACCCTTTCCTAGGTCCGTCTGTACATTTCCTTGTAAAATCAGCTTTAGCAAAGACCCCTAATAGGTCAGTATAGCAAAAGCCCCTGCTCCCAATGTCTGACTAGCCTCAATATATGATGCTTAATGTGCTCAGGCTAGTCGCTTTTCTCTCGGCAGCTTTTCCAATCCCTTGTGCCTTCTTTCACTGACCAGGTAAAATGCTTCAGAGTCCTCAAATAATGACACATGTTGGAGATGAGTGTAAGTTCCTATGGGTTGGTCTGAAGATTGGACAGTTCAAGCAAACCACTCCTGTGACTTCCCAAACTTCCGGTTTAGCTCTTTTAAAAACAAATTTATTGATACATTTTAGATATATATCATGATAACATTCATCAGAGGGAATTTATTCCTGTACATATCTTGACTCTTTTTTTCCCACTTCTTCTCCCCTGCCTTCAAACCCTCTTCCCCTCCTTGCTTATTAAAAGTTTTGTTTCAGTTTTTCCTCCTTTTCTCTTTTTGCTTTCCTTTTCTTCCTTTCCTTCTCCCCCCTTCCTAGTTCCCTTTCCCATTTGAACATTTTCTTCCTATTTTACAGTATCTGTTATACATTTTGAACCTTATTTACTTGACCTGGCTCTTAATCTTCGCCAGAGAGCGAAGCATACTGTAGATGGTCTGAGACACTAATGAGAGAAATGGCCTCTGAGGGAGAGAGCTAGTGGAGGGCAGGATAGCGAATGGCAAGGTGTCCATAAGTCTGAGCTCTCTCCTAGAAAACCGCATCAGGAACTATGGAGAGGCTGACTCCATGCTTTTCCATCTGTTTCTCTAAGTACATCTTCACTGCATCAGGAACTATGGAGAGGCTGACTCCACGCTTTTCCATCTGTTTCTCTAATTACTTCTTCACTGCATCATGAATGACTTAGTTTAATTCAGTTATTTAGTTTGTAATGTAATAGGTGCCCATAAACTCACCATCCAAAACCAAACAAAGCCAAGCTAGATCTGCGATGCTGGTTTTTACCTGGAATGTCCTCCAAAGGCCCATGTGTTAAAGGCTTGGTCCCCAGATTGGTGCTTTTGTGAAGTGGCAGAACCTTTAGGAGGTAGGTGAACTGGGAGGCTTAGCACACAGGAGGTATGGCTGCAGGGGGGCTGTGGGATGTAGCTCCTTCCTGTCACTTTCTTTCATTTCTCAGCTGCCATGAGGCAGGAAGCTACTTCTGTTCTTGCTGTGACACACAGCCTCATCACCACCTCAAAAACAACGAGGCCAACTGGTAATGGGCAAAACCTCTGATACTATAATCAAAACAGAACTTTCCTCTTTATAAGTTTTATTATCTGAGACATTTTGTTACAGTAACAAAAAGCTAACCAACATACTTGACATGAATTGACATGGAATCATAGGGTTCCCCTCATCCTTTGGCCCTGCCTCACATTTCTTGAGTAGCCTGCATCTTGAGTCTCATGTTTGTCATTTCTTTCTTTCTCTCTTTATGCTATTTAAAATTTTTCTTTTTATGATGGAAAATTTCACACACACAAAGTTAGACTAGTCTAATGATCACACATGTAGCTAGGGTGTAGGTTTTAATTTTTAAAAGTTATTTCCAACCTTGCTTTTTCCCATGCTTATTTTTACCCTCTGTGTCCACATCCTGTAGGTAGTTACAGTGGATTTGTATGTGTTTATATAGGGTACCTATTTTTGCTTTTGGTTGTTTTTAATTTTACAAGAATACACCTTGCTGCAGGAATTTTTGTGGAATAACTTTTTAACTTAGAATTGCATTGGTAAGAACCATGCTTAATGCTTCCTGGCACCATAGTTCATCGACTCTGACTGTGTATAATGACCCATACTTTGTATGTATCTTGGCCTACTTTTACACTCTCCAACTGATGGCCTTTCAATTTGTTTGTGAATTTTTACAATTATGAAGAATATTATATCGGCTACTTTTCTCTCATTGCTGAGACACAGTACCTGACATCCAAAGTTAAAAGGGAAGAGGTTTATGTAGTTCACAGTTTGTAGAGGTTTCAGTCCATAACAGGCTGGCTCCAAGGCAGGCTGGCACATGGCAGAGAGCCAACAATTTATGGGGGTGGAAGATAGCAAAAGCAACAAGAGAAAGGAAGGAGAAGGGACAACTGTCTTTCTGTCCCTTATATTATATGCAGGCTACTCACTGTAGGGCAGGTGTAATATTCATACTCTTTATTTTTTCTTTCATTGTCTGTCATTGTTTTGATGAATGTGAGCATAGTTTCTAGTTTTTTGTTGTTCTATTCTCTTTGTGTTTTTATTTCTTTATTTTCTCTTTCTCTCCTGTCTTCTTCACCAGTTTCCCAGAGTTTGCCTAATCTTCCTTTGTCCTCCAGCCTTGTATGTAATCTCTTCTTCTTCTATTTCTCTAATTTCCCCTGTAACCATTTTTAAGTTTTCTCTTTGGGATTAAAATTGCCATGTTGAGGGCTTATTTACTGTATAAAATTTTCTGGTTCATTTTAGATTTTGTTATATAACCACAAATCTAGTTCAGATGGTTAAAAGTGGCAAATTAATAGTTACTTCAGTTTGTCATTTCTAGGTTATGTTTGACACTATTGCTGACTATACTACTTTAGCAAAAGTAACACTAACTGTTCTAACTAGTTGTTCTTCCTAATATACCAAGACTGAGATTGCGTCAGAGTCATAAAAAATACTATAGCCCAGTGCCAGAGAACTAGGGGTTGGACCTAATAGGCAGCAACTTCTCATCCCCAATAAATTGAAGATGTAGTATCTTGCAGCAGACTCAAAACCCCAAAGCCAGCTGCACCTGGAAGTCACCTCTGAGAAGTAGTCATTTGCTAAGTATTCTAAGAACTAGCACTAAAGCTATTTAACATAGACAATTCATAAGCATCAATCTAGGAATTAAATTTAAAAAATGACAAGATAGTTAAACAAGATGCAACCCCAGACTTCTAGCTCACCAAAGGCAAACCCAAGAGATAATGAAGTGGAACAATCTGAATGCCACCCACCTGGACTCTCTGAAGTGGTAACAGCAGAAAGTAACAAAGAAGATGACTGAGAAAAAAAATCAGAAACAACTTCTCAGATAACTACCAAGATGGTGACTATAATGAAAGATATGCTTGGCGACTATATAGAAGATACAGATAAAAAACAGGGAAACTTAGGAGAATGATGGAAACCATGAATGCCCAGCATAGGAAACAAATAGAATCCTTGAAACAGATTCAAACAAACACCCAGGATATTACAAATTCCTTTGAAAGTGTGCACAGCAGAATGAGACAGTGTGAAGACAGAACCTCAGATATAGAAGATGGAGTTGTGGTTAATGATCAGGAAAAGAAAGATTTCTTAAAAATAACAAAGAACTATGAAAAAAATCCATCCAGAAGCTGCTAGATGATGCAAAAAAGAATAACATAAGATTGATTGGAGTTAATAAAAAAGTAGGAGATAGTGCAAATGCCATAAAAAATCTGTTCACAGAAGTAATGACAGAAAACTTCCCAAGCATGGAAAAAGAATTTAACACAGAGATAAATGAGACTTATAGAACTCCAATTAGCCATGATCAAAAGAAATATATACTAATATACAAGGCATATACTAATCAAAATTTCAGAAATTCAACACAAGAACACAATATTAAAAGCCATTAAAAAAGAAACAAATTACCTATAAAGGAAAGCCCACCAGGATCACAGCAGACTTCTTTAACACAAATCCTCAAGTCAAGGAGAGCATTGAGTGAAGTATTTCAAGCTCTAAAAGAAAACAACCTTCAATCCCAATTGATGTACACCACAAAGATATCTCTCAAAATTGATGGAGAAATAAGATACTTCCATGACAAAAAACAATTGAAGAAATTTATGACCACCAAATCAACACTGCAAAATGTTCTGAAGTGTGTGCTAGAAGGAGATAATAAGGATTACAACTCCATGAACCTCAAAAGAATGAATTTACCAGGTAAGGTAAACAAACAGAGAAGAAAAAACAGGGAGCCAACAACAGGAAAATAATATGACAAGGATAAGTCAATACATATCAGTTATATGTTATGTATTGACCAATGTTAATGGTCTCTATTCACCAATCAAAAGAAACAGACTGGCAGAATGGATTAAGAAGCAAGAGCCAACACTATGTTGCATACAAGAAGCACAAAAAGAAAAATATACTGAAAGTCAAGAGAAATTTACAGAATGAAAGTCAAAGGATAGAAAACAATACTCCATTTGATAGGAATGTGGAGAAATCAGGAGTAACTGTTCTATTTGCAAAAAAAGTGGATTTCAAGCCAAGTCCAAGAAGCACATTATATCCTGTAAAGGGATCTAAGAGGAAGAGATAACCATTATAAATATATATGCACCAAATAGCAGTATACCCAACTATATAAAACATATTGACAGACATGAAAAATTAATCACTAATACAGTTATAATGGGGAACCTCAGTACCTCAGTGTCACAAATAGATGAATCAACTACATGAAATCAACAATGAAATATTAGAACTGAACTGAGATTTTGAACAAATGGACTTAGTAGATGTCTGCAGTGTTCCACCTCACCACATCAGAATATACATTATTCTGAGCTACATATGGGATGTTCTCCAAAACAGATCACATATTAGCTCACAGAACATGCTTAAGTAAATACAAAAGAATTGAAACAATCCCATATATATTATCAAACCATAAAGCAATGAAATTGAAAATCAATGGCAGAAGAAACCACGAGAACTTCATAAATACATGGAAATTAAATAACATTCCCTAAACAACCAATGGATCACAGATAGAATTAATGAAGAAATAAGACAGTTTTGACAATTAAATGATAATGCCAAAACAACATACTGGAATTTATGGGACACAATGAAAGCAGTCTTATGAGAAAAATTTATACTGTTGAATATCCATATGAGGTAAAGGGTGAGTTGAAATCAACAATGTTGAACCTGAAGCTTTTAGAAAAAGAAAAGCAAGTCAAACCCAAAGCTTTTATGTAGGAGGAAATTATAAAAATCAGAAATTTATGCAATGAAGACTAAGAAAACAATATAAAGAATCAATGAATTGAAGAGTTGGCTTTTGGAAGATTAAATAAAATTGCCAAACTGCCTTATCAAAAAAAGAGAAAGAACCAAATTCATGCAATTAGGAATGAGAAGGGTAAAATCACAACATATAGTGCAGAATTTGAGAATCTTTATTCTAATATGGAAAATGCAGTAGAAATGGACAGATATATATATCTGTCTATATATATATATATATATATAAAACCAAAGTGGAATTGAGAAGATATAAAAATTCTAAATAAGCCAGTATCAGTCAATGAAATTGAAGATGTAATTAAAAACCTACCAAATAGCTGGGCATGGTGTCTCATGCCTGTAGTCCCAGTACTTGGGAGACTAAGGCAGGAAGATCACTGTGAGTTCCAGCCTGAGTTACAGTGTGAGCTCAAGGCCAGTCTGAACTGCATAGTGAGGCCCTGTCTCAAAAAAGACAAAACAAAACAAAACAAAACAAAACAAAACGAAACAAACCTATCAACAAAGAAAAGCCCAGGTCCTGATGGATTCATTGCTGAATTCTACAAGAAATTTAAAGACCTATTGCTGCTATTCTTAAACTCCTTTAATGACATTCAAAGGAAAGCAATACTCCCAAATTCATTGCTGGAATTAAGCATCACCCTGGTAACAAAATCAGAGGAGGATCCAAACAAACAAACAAACAAAAAAAGAACTACAGGCAAATCTCCCTAATGAACATTGATGCAAAAATCTTCAATAAGATATCAGCAAAAAGAATGCAGCAAATACTTGTATGATTAGATCAACTTTACATGTTTATACCTGGTAATCTAAGCAACCCTTTTGAAGGGTAATATTGTAAGTATACAATATTACAAGCATTGTCAAATTGCTATCATTTTGTTTTGTAAATCTATACAATTATTGTTTTGTGTTTGTTGTTTGTTTTACTCTTTTGCTGTTTTTCTTTTCTGTGTCTCTTAAAAAAAGAAAAAAAGAATATAGCAAATCAAGAAGATTAAACACCATGGTCAAGTAGGATTTATCCCAGGGATACAGTGATTGGTCAATATATGCAGGTTAATAAATGTAATACACCATATTAACAGATCCAAAGACAAAAAAAATGATCATCTTAATAGATGCAGAAAAAACTTTTGACAAAGTCACACACCCATTTGTGATAAAAATTCTACATAAAGTTGGAATAGGTCTCTATGTCAATCTGATAAAAACCATGTATGAAAAACCAACAACCAACATCATACTAAATGTGGAAAAACTGAAAGCTTTTACTCTAAAGTTATGAACAAGACAAGGATGTCTACTGTTGCCACTCTTATTCAAAATAGTTCTGGAAACATTATCCAGAGCAATTAGAAAAGAGAAAGAAAAAGAAGGAGGAAGGATAGGAAAGGAAGAGTTAAATTATCATTATTTGCAGATGATATGATACTCTACACAGAAGACTCCAAAACCCCCACCAAGAAACTTTTAGATTTAATAACCAAATTCATTCAAAAATTAATAACCTTCCTACATGAATAACAAACTCATTGAGAGAAAAATTAGGGAAATGACACCTTTCATAATAGTGTCCAAAAACAACAACAACAAAAAGAGAATTACCTAGGATTAAATCTAATGAAGAAAGTAAGATACCTCTATATTGCAAACTACAGTACTCTGAGAAAGGAAATTAAAGAGGACATCAGAAAATGGAAAGATATCCCTTGTTCTTGCATAGGAAGAAACAATATAGTGAACATGGCCATATGCCCAAAATTGTTATACAGATTTAATGCATTTCCAATCATACTTCCAATAGCATATCTTGCAGAATTAGACAAAACAATCCTAAAATTCATTTGGGACCAGAAAAGACCTAGAATAGCAAAAGCAATTCTGGGCAACATAGGCATGGCACAGGGCAACACAATCCCTGACTTGAAACAGTACTACAAAGATAAAAAACCAGCATGGTATTGGCAAAAGCACAGACCTGAGGATTAATGGAACATTTTAGCAGATCCAGGAACAACTCTCGACATACTCACTCACCTTATTTTTGACAAAGAGGCCAAACACCTTCACTAGAAGAAAGATAGCCTCTTTAATAAATAGCACTGGAAAAACTGGCTTTCCACATGCTGAAGATTAAAACTAGACCCATATCTCTCACCATGCACTAAACTAAAAGTTAAAATTATTATACCACACTGATATATGCGTACCCATGTTTATAGCAGCAGAGTTTGTAATAGCCATATCTTGTAAACAGCCCAAGTGCCCATCAACTGATGAATGTTATACAGTGGAACACTAGTCAGCCATAAAGAAGGGTAATCTTGAGACATTTCTAGGTAACTGGATGCATCTTAAGACTGTACTCTTAAGTGAAATAAATCAAACACACCCATTCAAATACTGCATTGTTTCCGTGGTGTGAGAAACCAGAAATGTAAATAAGGACCATAATGTATAGTAGATATTGTGAAATAGGAAGACAATTTTTAAGTGGGAAAGGGAGGTAGTGATGGGAGAGGGGCAAAGGAAAGAAGGGAAAAAAAGAAGAATAAAAATTTTGAAACAAAGCATTTGTAAATAAGGAGGGGAAGAAAGTTTGAAGGGACAGTAGAGGAAGAGTAAAAAAAAACCAAGATATATCATGTACAGGTACAAACTTCCTATGATGAATGTTATCATTACGTATACCTAAAATGCATCAATAAACTTAATTATAAAATAAATGGTGTGCTCTCACTATTCATATTTCAAAGCTGTAATCCCCAGTGTGATGGTATTTAGAGATGAGCCCTTAGAAAGTGATGAGATTTTGAGTGTAGGACCCTGGGCAGGATTAGTGCCCTGATAGGGAGATCATAGAGAGCCTACTATCTCCCAACCTTTTGTACATAACTATTTGTAAGCCAGGAAGACAGTCAGCAGAGCTCTACCTGGTGTACTTCAACTCGCAACTGTGAGAAATAAATAGTTTTTTATTATTTGAGCCAGTCACTCTTTGGCTGTTTTGTTTTGACAGTCCAAGCTGACTAAGATAACTAGTGATACTGACTATATCTTCATCTGTGTATTGACCCACTTATTTTCTTTTCTGTTAAATACCTGCTCATGTCTTTTATCCTTTTTTCTAATGGGTTAGTGTATTGATTTCTTATTGCTGTTGTAATAAATTACCACAAATTTCATACTTTAAAGTAACACAGTTTTACTTGTAATAGCAAGGGCGGGGGGAGCAACCCAAGTGTCTTTTGGTCAATGGATGGACATATAGCATTTAGCATATCCATACAATAAAATATTATTCGTCCTAAAAAGGAAGGATATTTGGTCACATGCTACAACATGCATGAACTGTGAGAACATTATGCTGTGTGAAATAAGCCAGTCACACGAGGGTAAAAGGTGCATGCTTCTGCTTATCTGAGACAGGTAGAGTAGTCAAATTCATAGTGTAAAATGGTGATTTCCAGTGACTGGCGTAAGAGGGAGAATGGTAATTATTGTATAATGGAAACAGAATATCAGTTTTGCAAAATGAGTGGATGGTAATTTAAATGTATTTCATGCCACTGAACCACACACTTAAAAATGGTTGAATGTGTAAACTTCCCATTGTATTTTACCATAATTAAAAGATGAATACCGCCACTGCCATGCTGGAACCATGGAGGCTGCTCAAAGAAGCCATTTGCCTGCCCTCTTGGTGAGTGCCTTCCTCGGGCGTCAGCCAGGAGCAGACCCAGTAGTATTTCCTGTGAGCCTACCAGTGTGTGGGCTTGGAATTCAATACCGCCCTCCCCCCCGCCCTGTCAGCAACTGGGGACAGAGGTCTGAGCATCTCTTGGCAGGATGATTGCATGCAATATAGCAAATGTGGGGGGGCCTTCTCTATTTTCTCTTTGAGAGCAAGTGTTGTTTTCAGTTTTGATTCATTATGATTAATTGCTTTACTCTATTCAATATTCTCTTTCGATTGACTTTATAATGTTTTGTTTTTGGTTTGATTTTGCTGTACCTAATTGACTAGACAACTACTGTGAAGATAATGAGATAGACTATGGTACCTATTACTGTTATCCCGGCAACCTGCTGTGAAGTTCTGTACCAAATTCACTGCACTGTCTCAGTTGGCTTTGTTCTGTCTTGTTCTGTTGTATTTCTAGTAGATAGTATCTTCAAAATAAAATTTAAAAAAAAGATGAATAGTCCTTTGGTAGCATCTGCATGCAATAAAATTCCTGTTTAGGTTTTTGCTCACTGTAGTTTTGTTGGATGAATATTCTGCAGAGCCTGAGTCAGGCATTGGGACTGCCAAGAAGAGCAAGACGGGTGGACTGTCCTCAGAGCTCATGGTCTGGGAAGCACCTGAGTACAAAAAGCACTATAGGGTGTTCAGAGTCATAAATGTTGGTTGGTGATGACGGGAGTCAGGAAGCCTTTCTAGAATGTGACCTACAACCAGAAACCTGGAAATGCTGTCACTAATCTTTACAGGTCGAAGAGGGAGAAATGCGAGCAATGCCTGACCTTAATATGTCCTCCTCCACATCTGGCTCTTCACTTGATTCTTCAGGACTTTAAGTCACAGAAGAGGCATGGGCAGCAGCAGCCAGGCTAGAGGACAGACTCCAGAGGGCTACAGGACTACAGGTTGTGTGGACATCTCCTGGAGCCAATGGGAAGTTACGGGAAGGTTCTGAGCAGAAAGGTGACTGAATGAGGTTAGGACCCTCACCTGACAAGCAAGAGGTCATTTATCCATTTTTTCCCCTTGTTTCCAGACTAAATAGTAAGTGATAAAAAGGCACAAAGGCTAGTGTTGTCAGGCCCATTTGGAAAGAATGACACATGGGGGTTTGTGAACCATTGAATGCTTTTGCAGGCCCCAAATGCTCCAAATCAGAAGGAACACTTAGGTTTTGTACACAAATTCCCATCTAACATAAATGTGTTAGTATGGACAACTCTAGCAACACAGAAATTTTCACCCTTCCTTTTTCTGAGCAGTGTTTCAGATTGATCTTTATGGATTATGATTTTTTTCATTGCAATTCAGTAGCTTTCAAATAAAAATGACTTAGGTATCCACCTTTATTTAATGTTCAAGATCCTTGCATATTCTCAGTGAATCAGAAAACCAATACTTTGTCCTGACAGCCACATGCAAATCTAGAGCTCAATATGGGGGACAACCACCAAACCCAAGGATCTCAAGGATCTCTACGGAGTGTGAATGAATCCCTTCAGCTATAGTCAAAAAACCTGTTTCTCCTGGAGTCAGAGCAATATTAGGTTTTCAGGAGATAAAACAAACTATTGGCATCCTAAGACTTGAAAAACAAAGGGAAAGTCATTTTTTCCAAGCTTTCCATTGAGGGTCCCTTTCTTTGCTTACTACAGCCTCAAATCTAGAAGTAAGAATTGATAATGATCTTTGCTCTGTGTGATTCCTGTTACACTGTCATGACTCAGGCATTTTGGTCAATTTGACTTGACCATGGGGTGCTCGGCTATTTAGCCAAATGCTATTCTGGGTATGCATGGGCTATAGTTTGCATCTGAAGGGTCCCCTAAAGGCTCATGTGTTGAAGGCTTAGTTGCCTCTGGCACTGCGAGGTGGTGGTGGAATCTGTAGGAAGTATGGCTTAGTGGAAGGAAATTAGGTCAGTTGGGGTGTGTGTCCTTGAAGGGAATTTTGCAACCCTAGCTCCTCCTGTCTCTCTGCTTCCTGGTTACTGGGAGATAAACAGTCTCACTTTGCCACACATTCCTGCCATAATTACTGAGCTGCCACAGGTCCAAAGCAACCAGCCCAAATGACCAGGGACTGAGCCCTTTGAAACTGAGCCAAATTAAGTCATTCCCCCACCCTCTCTTCAGGGTCTCGCTATGTAGTTCAGGCTGGCCTTGAACTCACTATGTAGCCTAGGCTGACCTTACACTCACAGGAATCCTCTTCACTGTCCTCTCTGGCCCAGCAAGTGTAAGGCTATGAGCTCAGAGATGATGATGATTTTCCCACCTGTTTGAAAGACAGGACAGTGGAGATAAAAGGTGGATAAAAACAATCCCACTGTCCCATATTCCCCCGCAGAGAGCTCCATCCTACCATTTCCTATGGTTTGGTTATTTGAGCCTCTTGTCTTGGATCTGAGTTGGTTTCAGTTGAGCTGGTTCTGTCATTTGCAGCTGTATTAGGGTCCTTCAGAAAAAACAACCAACAAGGGGTGTGTGTGTGTGTGTATCCTTGTCCTCGGTACCCATGGAGGCTAGGTTATAGGTTACCAAAACCCCCATAGGTACCAAAAACCCAAGATGCCCAAGTTCTTTACATAAAATAGCACAGTAGGGGCAAATAACATATCCTGTATACTTTGCTTATGTAGTGCTAGGGGATCAAACCCAGCGCCTTGTGTACACTCAACAAGAGTGCTACCACTAACTTACATTTCCAACCTTCTCTTGTCTATTTTAAATTACTCTAGATTATTTATAATGTGATGCAAATATTATGTAAATAGTTGCTATGCTGCATTGTTTAGAGAATAATTGCAAGAATAAATGTCTGAGATCTTCTGGGAAGATGGCAGAGTGGTAAGGAGTAAGGAATCAGCCTCTCTAACATTGGGAATCCAGACACTGGAAAATAACAACCTGGGGAGGAAGAGAAGGAGGAAGGTGGATCCCAGAGATACAGGAAGGATGGGAAGGGAAAATTGGAGCCTACAGAGAAACTGAAGAGACAAAGATACCACAGAAAAGAGGAGGGGGACACCAGTACTTTCTCTGCAGCTCCTCTTCTGGCGAGAGAATAGAAGAGTGAGTCTAAGAGACTCAGTTAAAGTGTGTGACCCAGAGGCCTTCAGGGAGAAAAATCACCAGTGGAATGGAGTAGTGGAATGTAGCGTGCTACAATAGCTGACATTTACTACTAACTAAAAAGATAAAAGAACATTTTCTTTAAGTGTAGCGATAGTTAACTGATTGTGTCAACTTGAGTAAGAAACACCCAACCACTGGATCAGCATAGTTCTGGGTATGGCTGAGTGGATTTACTGAGGACAGAAGACCCACCGTGGGTATGAACAGCACCAACCAGTAGGCTCATAGCCTGAATGGAATAAAAGAGAAATGAAGAAAGAAGGCTCACTTACGGTTCTTTCAAGGAGCTCCAGTCTTTACCTTTACCTTGGACCCCATCTCCTGGCTGCTAGTTCAGACTCTTTAGCCTTCTAGCACAAATGGTTTAGCACTGCAGTGCAGATGCTTCAGCCTCCTGATACAGCCTCACATGGGACACTACAGTGACCATCAGTCCTTCAGCCTCTGGCAGAATCCCCAGTGCACGACAGCCTTTTTGCATTCTTCCAAATCTGACTCTGCAGGCGACCATGGTAAGCCTACCTTGTAAATATATATATTTACATATCTTACATTGTCTGTTTTTCTAGTGAAAAACAATGTCTGAGCATATTCAACACAGATGCATTTTTTTCACCAAATATTTTTGCTCAGTGGTTGGTTGAATCTGCAGATATGGAGCCATGAATATGGAGAGCTGATGGTACATGTCTTTTTTCCTCCCTTCCTCCCTTCCCTTTCCTTTCCTCTCCCTTCTTTTCTTCTCTTCTTTCCTTTCTTCCTTCTCTTGTCTTCCCTTTCCCTCCCTCACTTCTTTCTATGGGGTCTCATTATGTTGCCCAGGCTGGCCTCAAATTCTTGGGCTCAAGCAATTCTCCTATCTCCATCTCCCAAGTATCTGGAACTACAGGTGTGCACCACTGTGCTCAGCTATTCACTTGTTCTTACCAGCTAGGTCTTTTCCTAGACTGTTTCTTCCTGAGAAGATACAGGGTTTTCCAGCTCCTGACTGCCATGGTTCTGTGTGATGTTCCTTATGCCTAGCATAGCTCTAAGTGTGTCCCTCGCGTGATCTGTGTGAGAGTGCGCGTTTTGCTGAAGCTCCTGAAGTTGCGGGGTTTTTACCAAGGCTTTCTACTTTTCTCTGCTTATGGTGACTTAATGGTCTGCAGGCACTTTGAACCCTCTTGCGGGCCCTACACCTTATCAAAGTACCTTGAAGTCTATGAGACCTGAGTGACAATGTTTTGTATACTTTCCCACTAGTTTCATATTCTTTTAGTCATTGCAGGGATAAGTTGGACAGTAAGAATTCCTGGTACAGAGAAGTCAACAAATGGAGAGGCCTGACCTGATGTGACAGTCAGCTCTTTCAAGATGGTGCTCTTCATCTTACCTCCAAGGGTTTTCCGTTTTTTCCATAGACATTTATTTACAGATGTAGGCAAAATTCACCTTTGAATCCAAACTTCTAAGACCTCAGTCTGCACCTCTTGCTGCTGTTTGCTCTTTCTTGTCTGGGATTTTCTTCACCCTCAGCTTCTATGATGTGGGAGCAGATGACTAGCACAGTGTGCTACGTTCTCCTTTGATATCACTTCTAGGTCTTCTTTAGCATTCTCTCCTTCTCCAGTATGTTAAGTGACTGTCCTGCTGACTTGTCCTTGCCTATCTTCTCATCCTAGGTAACTTCAACCACTTCCTTGGTTTAATTATTAATTATCCCTTGTGCTGGTTGTCACCTACTTGTGCCTAGTTAGGGCACATTCCTATTTTTTAGTGACATGCACCTACTTGAAATTCCACATGTGCAGAACAGAAGTAGTTTTTCCTTATACACTTGTTACTCTAGCTTCTTTCCTTTCCTTGGCATTTTCTGGCACTTCATATAATGTGGAACCAAGACTCCTATATTGTCCACTTTCAACATTTCTATATGACCCTGTGTTATGATTTGTATCTAGATGTCCCCCTAAAGCCTCATGCAGGCATGGGGTAGGCTTTTTTGCAGGTAGCTGAACCTAGAGTTTGTGCCTGATTCATAGTGCAGTGCTGGGGATTAAGGGTGCTGGGATAAAAAAAATGGGTGCTAGGATTAAGGCTGTGTGATTGCTGGATCAATACACTGATTTGATTGGGACCACCCTAATCCAAGCAGTATGGATAAGATAAAAGGGACAGAAAAAGTCTTCTCTCTTGCTCCTCCCTTTTGGTTCTTGTTGCTTTTGCTGTTTTCCACTGCCATGAACTGTTGCCCTCTACCATGTGCCACCCTGCCTAGGAGCCGGCCAAGTATGGACTAAAAACTCCACAAACCATGAGCTAAATAAATATTTCCCTCTTTAATTTTGGGCATTGGGTATTTTATTTCAGCCAGAGAAAAGTAACTAACACACTCTGCTTTTCCACCCTGACTACTCTTGCTTTAGTTACAGCCTGCATCTTTTTATGTCTATGAGACATGACATATTTTATATTACTAACATGATCCTCATTTCCTTACCTATAGTTCCATACTCCTTTTAGACATTACTCTGCCTCTTCTAAAATGATCTTTACATAGCATAGTGCTGTCATATAACTCTTTGGCTTCAGTCTTTCAGCATCTCAGTAGTGCAGTCCAAAGATCCTTGTCAGCAAAGCTCTTTGTGGCCCAGCCCCAGTCCACCTCTCCAGGCTTCTCTCCATCCTTACACACTGTACTCCAGGTCTGCTGTGCTACTTTCTTGTGTCCAATGTGCCAAGCTATGTCATTCTGTTTCCTCCTTTAGAATATCTTTGTGTAAGTTTACTAGAGTGTTCTTTGAAAAGCACCCCAGACTGAGTAGCTTAGAAACATAAATTTTCCACTATTATGGAGGCTCGGAGTCCAAGAGCAAAGTGTTGGCAGGGTTGGTTTCTCCTAAGGCCTCTCTTTGTGTATATAGCTGCCTCCTGTGTGTCTTCACATGGTCTTTCATCTTCATTTATAAGCACAGTGTTCATACTAGATCAAGGCCCACCCTGATTACCTCATTCTAATTTAATTACTCCTTTAAAGACCCTATTTTCAAATACAGTCACAGTTGGAGATCTTGGGGGTTAGACTTCACCATATAACTTTTGAGGAACAACAATCTATACCATAAGACTTCTCCCTATGACTCAAATATATGTCATTCTTATATACAAAATATGTTTGACCCATCCCAACAATTCCAAAAATATTGACTCTTTTTAGTATCGACTCTAAGTCAGAAGTTTCACTTAAATAAGATCTAAATCAAATATTGATTGAGGCTGCAAGTGTGATTATTCCTGAAGCAACATTTCTCTTAAATAGTGAACCTGTGAAATCAGACCATAAGTCATATGATGGGATGCACGTAGAATAGATATTCATATTCCAACAGAGAGAAAGGGGAAAGGGTAATGGGGTGATATGTTAGGACACCTCAGCATATGAATTTTTGTGGTTAACTCAATCTATAACATCCTCCCTTTAGTGAATCTAGAAAATGGCACCAACATAAGGTAGTTAATTATTAGCATGCCTATTTGGGACCATCATCTTCCTTCTTGTCATTGTACCCTACCCAATATTTATCTCCATCACACCTCGTATTACAGTTCATTTTATCTACTCGATTGATGACTATCTTACCTGTCAGCCTATACATCATCACACAAGTGCACTTATAGAATACAGTGGTCCCCCTTTATCTGTTATGGATGTCCGAAAATGCAGACAATACTGAATTCTATAGATATTATGTTTTTTTCTTCAGTCTCATGATCAGGATAGCTACTAAATGGCTAACGGGCAAGTAGCAGATACTGTGTGGATACTCTGCACTCATGAAAGCATAAGCTTTTTTCATGCTACTCAGAATGGCACGCAATTTAAAATTCACAGATGGTTTACTTCTGGAATTTTCCAATTAATATTTTTGGTTTCTGGTTGACTGTAGGTAATTGAAATTGCAGAAAACAAAACCACAGATAAGTCATGACTACTGTATGTTCTGAGAATGATTATTATATACAACACAAACTCCATGCAAGGGGGAGTTCTGGTTTTTTTCTTTGTGTATGGTATTGGGGATTGAACCTAGGATCTTCACACTGAGTTATAGCCTCCTCACCCACTCTCTTTTTTTTAGACAAAGTCTTGCCAACTTGCCCAGGCAGGGCTGAAACTCTTCTTGCCTCATTCTCCTAGAATACTGGGATTATAGGCTTGCACCCTGCCTAGTTAAGATGTATCTATTGATTAAGATCTCTCTGTTGCTTTGTACACTTATGTGTCCTCAAAGCCTAAAACCATGCCTGGTAGGTAACAGCCATTTCACAATTATTTATTGAATCTGAGTAAATACAGATAAATGTATGCACGCCAAATGTATATGACACACACACATTCTAGATTCTGAGTTTCTAAGAGTCTCTGAACACAAAATTTTATTTCAAAGTGAGCCTGAGGGGACAGCAATACTCCTCCTTCCCCTCAATGGCCAGATACCAGCTGAGCAACCATCAGATGCCTCTGGGTCTCCCGGATGACTCACAGGAGAGCTTTCTTTGGGAGGAGTGGGAGGAAATGATGGTTGACAAAAATAACCACAGACACTTGAAGCAGCATCAAGCTTCTGTTGGTGGGAGAACAATGGGGGTGAAAGTGGAGGTTTCTCCTAGGCAGGGAAAGTAGCTACCCATCCTTCCAACACAACTGGTGTCATTGCTGGTGTGTTCAGAGCATGAGATGAACTTAGGATAAATGAAATAAAATAGCTAATGCTCTTAAATAGTTAGTTGCTAGTGTTAGATGTGAACATTCCTTATAAGCTGCAGAGGAAACACAGAGGGGTGCTTAGTAAACATCATTAAGGGAGCAATTCTGTGCATCTGTGCTTTTGCTCATTACCAAATGCTTTGCTTTCCAGACTTTATCTCATTTGGTGACCACATTGCCCACATTGCTTTGCTTTCCAGGCTTTATCTCATTTGGTGACCACATTGCCCACATTGCCTTGCTTTCCAGGCTTTATCTCATTTGGTGACCACATTAACAGAAAGTCAGTGTTATAAAAGAAAAAGGCTCAGAAAAAATCATTGACTTGCTTAGAGGCAGATTTTCAAAATGTAGTCCAAGGACTAGCATCATTGGTATTGTTAGGAATGGGTTAGGTGTGTAAATTATGGGCTCTAACCAGGTCTACTGAATCAGGCTCTGGGAGGAGGCCCAGGAATCTGTCCTACAAGACTCCATGTGATCCAAATGCATGCTCATGGTATCAGAGTCACACAGGTGGTAAATTACAGACCCTGGCTGGGAACCTGAGGATGTCCTCATATACTATCCTTCACTGAGCTATTTACATGTTTTTTATTTTTTATTTTTATTTTTTGGTACTGGGGATTGAACTCATGACCAGCACTTGCCAGGCAGGCGCTTATGCTGCTGAGCTAAATCCCTGGCCCTATTTACATGTTAATAACTGACAATTTATTGCAGAACGACTTGTTGTGATTTAAATTTTACATTTTACTTTTGCTTCTACTGAAACTCATGAATCCCGCACAGTCCAGTTCTGGCTACATCTCCCACCATTCTTAACTCTGCACTCTTTACCACACTGGCTTTCTTTTTGTTCCTTAAATATATTATGCTTTTTTTCTGCCTAGGATATTTACACATGCTGTGTCCTCTGTCTGGAATGCCTAGATTCTTTTCATTTTCTTTCTTTCTTTTTTTTTTTGTTCATTTTCGAAACAGGGTCTTACTACATGGCTCAAGCTGGTCTTGAACTCACTGTGTAGTCCACGCTGGGCTTCAGCTCTTTGCATTAGCCTGTGAGCACTGGAATTATAGGTGTGTACCACTAGGCTCAGCTCCTCCCTTTAAGTCTTAAAACAAGCATTCTTCTCTTTAGAGAGAGCAGTTTGAACCCCCTCTTAATTCTGATGGACTCCTTTGTGTATTTCACCATAGCATCAACATCTTCTGAAGTTACTTTGTTTACTAGAAGCTAACTTGAGAGTGAAGTGTCTTTCTTTCCAGAGCCTTCCGCAGAACTTGGCTTATAGTAGATGCTCAGAAAACATTTATCGAGTAACTGTGGGCTCAAAGTGATTTGCTAGAAGGAAAGGATAATTTTCTTCATTCTCAATTCCTATAAGAATGGCCTGTTTAGGTTCTCTTTTGGGGAAAGGGATGGGGCTGACAATTCTACTTCTGCACATCAGATTACCTTAGGTACTTCATATCAGTGCAATCATGCAGTATTTGACTGGCTTATTTCCCTAGGCTTAATGTCCTCAAAGTTTATCTATGTTGTGGTATGTTCAGCCTTTTTAAAGCCATTATGTCTATATATCACATTTTTACGTGTGCATTTATCTGCCAATGGACACTTGGGTTGCTTTCTCCTTTTGGCAATTCTGAATAACACTACAATGATCATGGTCTTGCAAACAGCTTTTCTATATCCTATTTCAATTCTTTTGGGCAAATACCCAGAACTGGGATTGTTGGATCACATTTACTTTTAATTTTTTGAGGAGTTCCATATTGCTTCCCACAGTAACTACCCAATTTTGCAGTCCTACCAGTGATGCATAAAGATTCTGATTTTTCAACTCTCTTGCCAATAATTATTAGTTTCTTTCTTTCTTTTTTAGTGATACACATTCTAAAGAGTATAAAATGATATCTCATTGTGGTTTTGATTTGCATTTCTCTTATGATCAATGATTATGAGCCTCTTTTTTTCTTTTCTTTACATGGTGGGGACCGAGCCAGTGGTTTATCCATGCTAAGCAAGTGCTCTACCACTGAGATACATCACCAGCTCTTAAAATTTTTGTTTTCAGATTAGAGACTGGGTCTTGCTAAGTCACCAGGCTGGACTCAAACTGGTAACTCCCTGCCTCATCCTCCTCAGTAGCTGGGATTACATGTGTTCACCACCTCATCAACCTTTGAACTTCTTTTCTTGTGTTCCTTTGCCACTTGTATATCCTCTCTGGACAAATATCTATTCAAGTCCTTGATAATCTTTAAAATAAGTGGTTTGTTTTTGTGGCTACCTATTAAATTTCTATTTTATTTCAGATTCTATCACTTACAAAGTACTACATATCATGTATTGTAGAAAGTCCTCGCATATATGGTTTCATTTTATCCTTGTACCAATCTTGAAATACAGGTACAACCAGATGCATTGCACAGATGAAATGTCAAGGCCCAGACAGTCTACATCTCTTGCCCAAGGTCCTATGGCTGATAAATGAGAGGGTGAGACAAGCCTATCTGATTTCCAGCCTTGACTCTTAACCTTGGGGCTCACAGTGGCTCTCACCACCAGACAGGTAATGGGAGGAGGGCAAAACAAATCACCCAGGTCTCTCCCCTAAAGCTCAGGGTGGTAGAAAGAGACCAGCCAGGCAGTAAGAGCGTGGGTCTGCTAGTATTCATCCCTGCTTCAAGTAGTTGTGGAGCTGCTTCTTTAAGTTTTATTGTTTTTCCAAGCAGAGGTTATTTAATACGAGAGATTGTTTACACAGAAGGTGAGTAACCAGAGATTAACTACAGGAAGAAGCTACCTGCTTTTAGGGCTGTGAGAACAAAAAGGAGAATTCAAGTTGCTGGAGGTGAGGCGTTTTGAGGGGAGTGCAGGGTTGGGATGAGATTCTTGAAGAGCAGTGATCTGCTTGAGTTTCAGAGGAGCAGAGAGACACCCTCCCACCCGTGCTGAAGATTCCTCTAGAAGACAAAGACTGGGCAGGTTCTGGCATGGCCATTTTATTGTGCTTGGGCCTCAACACATCCTGATGGTTGAGCGATCAAATGCCTGGGAAAGAGCTTTGAAAGCTCCTGTGTCATAAAGAAATGTGGAATTGTTAGGATTCAGTAGGCTGAGGCACGCATCACCCTACCTCAGAAGAGGGCCTTGTCTCTGGGTCTGTGATTCACAGAGGGTCTTGCTTTCTGCAGTGTTTGGCTTCTTATGTCCCCAGTGGCCCAGCCTGGGGCAGGTTTCCTCTCCTGTCCTCAGGAGACAGAATGAGAGGGCAGGGCCGGGAAGGGAAAGGTGGGGCATTTCTGCCTGTCTGCCAGGGTGACCTGTGAGACGGCAGGAAGTCCAGCCCCAGGAGCCCGCTCAGCCCTAGTGCTCTCCCTGCCCCGCATCTCTCTCCACTTGTTCCCATGGCCCTCCACATTGGAATACAGGAAAGATAAGTTTCCATCACTGAGTGCACTGTCAAGAGGGACAGCAGAAGAGTTTCCAAGAGAAAAACTATGCTGCTGGGATGAGAGGCTGGGCCTTACATGAGGGAATGAAGACATGAGAAAGGGTCGGAGTTGGTAAATGTGGATATCTTAGAAAAGCATTTTCTAGGGCATGCTGTTCTCTCCCTCCTTTTTCAGGAGGACCTGTACTGTAGCTATGGTGGTATGTTAAAGTTGCCAGTTGTCAAGGTCTCTTTTGTCTAGGCCTCAGAAAAGGCTCTTTGGATCTAGATAAGAGTATCCATATGTTGTAACCTCAGGCGTGAAAAGAATGGTTTTTGTATTTACTTTTATCTTGTGTTGTTTTTAGTCCTGATTAGGGCAGTGCTTCATGACTGTCCAGTATGTGCTGGACAACGTGTGTTATCAAAGCGGTTTGGGTGCTGAGAATTTTAACCCCTTTGTCACCCCACAGTGCTGCTCTAGCTGTACCTCAGGAAGCAAGCCATCTCTCTTGCAGGAGGCTCAGCCTGCCAGAAGCTGAGTCTGACTTCTCTCCGGCAGTCCACACTACTGTTACATGGTCGGGAAACCCCACACTGAAACCGTGGACATGCCACTCCGGGAGGGCTAAGGATTTGTGGATGTCACGGTCCTGCCATCTAGTGGATGGATAAGAGGACTATGAAGGAGCTGAGAGAGAAGAAACAAGAGAACAAGAAGCATTATCCCACTGTAAGGGATCCCATTCCCAGCTGTGTGGGCGGCTGAATCAGCAGTTGGATTGAAATCTGGGAACCTGCAAAGGACCATATCAACTTTCTTAAGTGTTCAGTTCTACATACCTTTTGAAGCTGGGTTTTGGAAATGTCAAAATTTAGAATTTATAGACAGCAGTAGCCTCCTACCCCTTATCTGTAGTCAACTGTGGTCCAAAAATATTAAAGGGAAAATTCAATAAAAAATAAATTATTGGGCTGGAGATTTAGCTCAGTGGCTCAAGTGCTTGCTTGGTAAGTGCAAGGTCATGAGTTCAATCCCCGGTACCAAATAAATAAATAAATAAATAATTCATCTTCCTAAATATGATGATGGAATCTGGTACCACCCTGCTTTGTCCCACCCAGGACAAAACTGTCTTGTCCCTTTGTCCCACATGCCCATACTGTGTACACTAGTAGCTGTCTCATTCATCAGATTGACTGTCATGATGTCTCAATAATAGCTCCAAGGGACAAGAATAGTGATGCTGGCAATTTTATTACAATATATTGCTACAATTGCTCTATTGTATTGTTAGTTATGTTAACCTCTTACTATGCCTGATTTATAAATTAAGCTTTGTTACAGGTATGAAAACAGTACACACAGGGGTTAGTACATCTTCCACTTCAAACATTCACTGGGGATCTTGAAACTCATTGTCCTCAGCTAAGGGGGGATGATTGTACTGAGAGGTCACCAGTTCTTGCTGATTTATGGTGGTGTGTTGTGGATGAGGTAAGCAGTAAAGATTCACTCCGGAGATGTACTTTTTCCTGATTCTGTTTAGTTAGGGAAATGCATAGCTAAAAGGTCATGCTGAGAACTCTAGACATTCTGAGGATGGTCACTGAATTGCTCCAGTGCTTCCACTTATTGGGAACTATATTCTGGGAATTGAAGTAATAAGAGGGCTATTACAGAGACAAGGAGGCAAGAAATGGGGGAAAGCAAACAAACTCAACTCCCATGGTAAATAGTAACAATAATATAGTAATAATGACAGCTAATCACTGGTCAGGTTCAGGTTTTGCAAAACTGGATATTAGTCAAATTGATTAAGACAGGTGTTTTTTTTTTTTTTCAGCAATACTGTTGCACTAGGGAAGAGAATCCAGCAGTAACAAAGGTTGAAAATCTTTTAAAGATAGACTGAATGTGTAAAACGGTTGGTCCTTGTGACCTGGCCTCTGGGATTAGTTGACTGGTGCTTATCGGGAGGAGGAGAAACAGACTTTTCCTGTTTATGATGGGGCAGTGGTACAGTTTAGATTAAGATGTCCACACTTAGACCCTCAGTCTCCTGTGGAGATTGGAGTTGTCTGAAGGGCTTGAACCATAAGGAGATGATTCTCAGTTTTGGGTGGTAGTTTTGCATCTCGAGGGCAGGGAAAGTTTTTTTTTTTTTTTAATGTGAGTAACTGCTGTACAGTTGCTAGAATAGTGGGTGTCCAGAGGTTTACTGCCTCTCCCTAGATTATGGCTGGAATAAGTAGGATATCCTCCTGAAAACCTAGAGCTATCAGGAAAACTCTCTCTCTCTCCCCTTTCTTGATGGTACTGGGAATTGAACCCAGGGGCTTTGCATTAATTATCTCCAACACTTTAAAAATATTTTTATCTTGAGATGATGTCTTGCTAAGTTATTAAATTATTTAGGGTGGTCTCAAATTTTTAGGTCTCCTCCAGTGCTGGAATTGTAGCTATTTACCACCATATCTTTTAATGAAGACCTTTTAATGGGGGGCAGGTTCATCCTAGGGTCAACGCAAAATTCTCCCAGAAGCCGCACTAGATTTCAGTCTTGCTGAGTACAGGGGGTCTGGATAGAATCGTGCTGTTTCAAGAATTCTGTACCTCTTAGAACTAGACACTGTGAAATGTCAGCAGCAAGGTTGGCTAAGGCTTGTCTTTAGTGTATATATCTAGAATTGGAATTGCTGGATCATATGGAAATTCTATTTCTAATTTTCTGAGGAATTACTGTACTATTCCAGGGATGTGGGTCTGTGCATGCTCTGTAGACAGTGAGTCTGAGAAGGGCAGGGGACTCTTACAGCCTTTTACATCTTCTTCCTAGATCACAGGGGCATGCCTGAGTTTAGGAGGATGGGGCAGATAGACCTGCAGAGAGAGACAGCAGCTGGTATCTGTAAGCCATGAGAGTCAGTCCCGCTAACATTTATTAAGTGCACCCACACTATTGTGCAATCATCTCCATCACCCACCTCCAGAATGTTTTTATATTTTTGAACTGTGTTTGTCAGCTTTCCAGTGCTGTGATAAAAGCCCTGAAGAAATAAACTTATAGGGAGGAAAGATTTATTTTGGCTCACGGTTCAGAGGTGGCAGCCTACGGTTGGTCGGCTCTGCTGGTGTTGGATCTGTGGTGAGGGCATCATGGTGGGGAGGTTGTGATGGGACAAATCTGGTCATCTCATGGCAGCTGAGAACTGAGGAGAAAGAGGAAGGCATAGTGGTCCCAATTTCTCCTCCAGGACCCTCCTCCTGTGACCTGATTTCTTCCCACTGAGCTCCACTTCTTAAAGGCTTTACCACCTCTTGCTAGTGCCACAAGCTGGCTCTGATGCCTTAGATGGATGAGCCCTTGGGGGACACTCAGGTTCCAAATATAGCACCAACTGATACTCTACCTCTCAAACCATAACTCCACATTCCTCTCTCTCCCCGGTGCCTTGTCACAACCATTGTACTGTCTCTGTGAATTTGATTCCTCTACATCCTTTGTACGAATGAAATTGCACAGTGTTTGTCTTTTTCTGTGGCTGGCTTATTCCAATCAGCATCAAGTCATTGTTTAATCCAACTTGGAGTGTGTGCCACAGTGTCCTTTCTTTTTACAGGTGAATAGTGTTTCATCATGTATACACACGTTTCGTTTACAGATTTGACTTCTGATGGATCCTTGCTTCTTCTTTTTGGATATTGTAAATGATGTTTCCATGAAATGAATGTGCTAGTATCCATTTGTCTGCTTTCAGCTGTTTTGGGAATATACCCAGAAGTTGAATTTCTGGACCATATGGTAATTCTATTTTTAATTTTTTGAGGAACTGCCATACTATTCCAGACTAGTGTTCTACACATTCTATTTCACTTAATGCTCATGACAGTTCTAGGAGGAAGGATGTATTGGTTGACTTTTCAGGGACAAAATACCTGACAAAATAATGGAGTAAAGGGTTTATTTTGTCTCATGGTTTCAGAGAATTCAGTCAATGGTTAGCTGGCTCCAAAGTAGAAATAGTATGGTGGGAGATCATATCTGAAGAAAGTGACCTAACTTATATAGCATTCAAGCACCAGAGAGCAGGGCACAAGTCCAGTGAGGAAGAGTCCAGGGACCAGATATAGAATCCAAGGTCTTGTCCCATGACCCACCCAGACACACCCAGAAACAAGTTTTACTAATCTCATAGGCATCTCTCAAACCAAACAAGCTGACAATCAAGGTTAATCACCCCAGACAACAACTGTTCCTCCTTCCTCAGTGGACAAGGAAATTAAATCAGGAGGAATTAATTTGCCCAGATGCAGAGAGCCAACTGGTGACAGAACAACAACAAAATCAAGACCACAAGATTTTAGATACATACCTTTTCTCAAAGTAGTCTTTATTTGCTGGAAATTGAAGTTCTTTGCATTTAGAAAAAGATTGGGAGCAGATGAGGGAATGAGAAAGATGAGGAAATATGTTAAAGGTGAATCAATTCTTTTTATAATGGATTGTCTATCCAAGTATGATTGTCCCATACACAGGCGGGGGAAAGAGAAAAGTGGAGCTTGGAAGAGACCAGAGACCTAAGAACCCTAAACTGAGGGTTGCTGGCAGAGAATTGAGGCCTGGCCTGGCCATAAATGCTCTGGAAGGGAATGACCAAGGGTGGAAAGGAGCAGAGGGTGGACAAGAAAATGCTCAGGAGAAAGGATTTCTCCTTTGGGGAAAGGATGGGGAAGAGCAGAGGTATAGACAGGATAAAAGCAGTAAGGGCCAGGCCTGGGTAGGGTCTCCAAAGCGACTGGAAGCAGGCATGTCGGAAAGGGAAGTCCATACTACACCCGACACGACATTCACAGGAGAAGACGTGAGGTGACCATGATCCTAACATGCTGCTGGATTTATCTGTGAAATCAGCTGCGACTAAAGAAGAGCTTTTTGGTGGCATAAAGGAATTAGTGTTAAAAAATGTATAATTTGATAAAGATTTTCTCTAGTGCTGAATTTTAGTCAGACTCCTAGGACTTCTAGGCTCACCTGTTCTTTGTAAAGTCGTTTGGTTAAGTGCTATCTGTCTAGCAAAAACCTCTTGATATTGTATCATTCTTTTTTTTTTTAACTTGATACAGATTTTCTTTTTTTCTTTATTAAAATTTATTTTAAAAAGCAAAACAGAAAAAGCATAGAAATAATACAGAATTTTGTAAATATTGTATTGCCTCCCTAGTGTAAAAAATAATAAAAAAACTGAAAGAGTAATAAGATCCAAAATGTACAATAGATATTGTAATAATGAAAGGGAAAGAAAGTGCCCTAAAGGAAAGCACAGTTGGTGCTGTCATTGTTTGATTATTTGATCATTTTTTATGCCTAGATCTTGTAACCTGAACAACTATAACAATATGCAATATATTGACTAGTGTTAATTTCTTACTATTTTTTTTATTGCATCATTCTTGATATTGAACTAGATTCATCATTTTCCACCATCCCCCAGGCAAGATTTGGTCACCCTGTTCTTCTTTCAGTAAAAACCCTATTAGGTCAGTTAAGCCAGAGTCTACCCTCATCCTTGGTGTCTCCTCTCAGTGATAACTTGCTCCTGTTCAAATTCATTATTAAAACACTCAAAGCACCTTGCCTGGGAATACTCCTATTTTTTTCCCTCCAGTTATCATCTTTCCTCTCTCAGACTTGGCTTTCTTCTTCTTTTTTTTTTTTAAGACCAGTCTTTCTAAGACTCTTCTATTTTCAAATAATAAACGTTGGTAAAGCTTGAATTCAAATGTCAAGATTACAACCAACCATTGTTCCCACCGCAGCAAGTAGGAAAGTGTAATAAACTGTAAATATGACATTTTAAATTACAATCAGATGAGATGTGGTTGCAGAGAAGTCCATGGAATTGGATTTCAGAATAATGAGCCCTTTCTAGGTCAGCAGAGGCTAACAGCCACTGTCCCTGGGGCACATCCCTGAGTTGGGGCTCAGGGGGGTGGAAGATCAGGCTCATCATATGGACTAGAACGTTTCTACTCATGTGAGGAAAGGTAAGTGGAAGATTTTTGCTTTTCATTTTTAAAGTAAGGATGGCTGGCATGTTGGACTAAAATCTGTACAACGGATCAAATGAAATCATCCCTACTTTTCTGAAAGTGTGGTGCTTGCTGGTGGTGACAATAATATGGTGGCTGAGGATAATGTGAGGGACCTGTGACCATCCTGGCCACATTCCAGATGTAGGGAAAGCTGGGGCACAGGCGGGGCCTTAGTGAGGTTTCTGGCAAACCCTGACTAGGAGGAATTAGAACCTTTCCTAGAGAGAGCAATTAGGAGGGAACTGATAAGCAGCCTGGCCCCACTTGGTGTGAGGGCCCCAGTTCACCCCCTTCACCTCTAGTTAAATATGAAAGTGGCAGTGGGGAGGGAGCTATGCTATAGAAAAGTCACTCAGTGTATAATATATATACTCACACTTGCATGTGCACACACATTATATATCTCCTCATTTCTCTCTTCTTTCCAGTAAGGTGATTTTTTTTCTCCTTTTAAACTTCTATCTCCAATTTTTTATTTATATAAGTTTATGATGCCAGATAAATAAAACTTACCCTCAGGAGGTGTGACACAGGGAAGGCACCTGGCATGCTTTGGGTGTTTCCCATAGGACCGCTGTGCTTGAAGTCTTTGCCCCCAGAGTGGCACTGTCAGAGGTGGTGGAACTGTGGTGGGGGGCCCGTGGGGTGTTCTCTCAGAAGGCAAATTCCGCGGGACCCCTGAGTTCTGGAGAGAGTTGCCGTGAGAGGCCCAACACCACCCATGATCTTTTATTCTCAACTCAGATGTGACCATTTGCCAGGACAGGTCCCTTCACGGTTGCCATCCATCATCTACCACCCATCATGGGATCCTCATCTCAACTGAGCCTGTGCAGATGTGAAACCCTTGAATCCCTCCCCCCCCAATGTGAGCCAAGCAAGTCTCTTCTTTTTAGGGTTTCAGGTATTTCATTATGGTAATAAAAAGTTGACTAAGGTAGCACCTTTGGCTACCTGACTTCTTCAACCCTATTATCAAATGAATACTGTTGGGAACTTTTTAAAAATGGGACACAGGATCTTGCTATGCAATCCAGGCTGGGACTGCATAGTATGAACTCATGAGTTGCCGAGGCTGGCCTTAAACTTGCAGACATCTACCTGCCTCAGTTTCCTAGGTGCTGGGATTACAGGCTTTCACCACCATACCCAGGTGGGAACTTTAAAAAAAAACCATTATTATATAATGAGTTCTTATTTTTTTTTTTGAGATAGGATCTTGCTATGTAGTTCAGACTGGCCTTGAGCTCTCAGTGATCCTCCTGCCTCAGTCTTCTGAGTAGTGGTACTACTGACATGCACACCATACCCCGCTCTTCTAACTCTTCTTTGACATAAGATGCCTCTCCTATATCCCTTCAGAGGTACTTGGTTCTAGATGGTTGAACTCTTTAAATATTCTTTAAAAAGATTTTATTTAAAGAGAAACAAAAGCATGTAAAGGGTAGAGATAATACAGAATTAAAAAAAGATAATAAGAAATCACTAGTTAATAAATTACATATTATCCTCTTAGAAATAGTTGTTCAAGTTACAAAATTAAAGCATACAAAGTAGATAGTCAAACAGTGAGAGTGTGAACAGCTATGCATGCATGAATCTCTACATGTATTTCTATCCTTTCTGCATTAGAGGGAAAACAAAACTTAGCAAGACAAAACAAAACAAATTCCTATAAAAACATGAAACCAAAAAGTCATATAAACCCACAGTACAAGGTGATCTACAATGATTACTGTGTTGTTTCTTATTATCTTCAATAAAATGTCTATATCAACAGGCATAATTGAATATAGCAGTATAATTAAGTATAGAAGTAAATAACAATATTAGTAAAATAAAACATTGTAGACAGTATAAAACTTCAAAGGCAGGTAATAATCAGACCAGAGTGGATATTCTAGTGGATCTTGTCATTTTGAGTGCAGTTGCCTATACTCTCAGACTTGATACTATCAATCACAACAGTTTTGAATAAAATCTATCAATACAAAACAATGATCCAACAAACCAGATTTGATTATGACCAGTCATGGTAAAACTGTAGGTTTTACAGAGCTTTAGATTAAGTTAATAGGAAATTAAGGATGATTACCATACTATATCCTGTTATTTTGGGGATTACTGTCTGTGCCCTCAAATCTAGTACAGGTAGAATGACTGGAACAGAATATAATACATCTAAGCAGAGTGGTGTGAGTAATGTGGGTTTTAAATCCTGGTGCACTATTAACAATATAGTGTATCAAGCACACTATGTTAGAGTTTCTAGTTATCCTTCTCTGCCTCATTTCTGCTATGCTACTTTTCTGCTTTTGTTTAGTTTTCTCCTTCATTCTACTGCCTGCCCCACTCATTGAGGCCTTTCTGCCACTGTTCTTAAAATCCTGATTTTTTTTCTCTCTCTAGAATGTCCTTCCACATTCTCTGTAGGGTTGGATTGGTGGTCACAAACTCAACCAGTTCCTCTTTGTCATGGAAGCATCTTGTTTCTCCATTAATTTCTAGTGACAGTTTTGCAGGGTACATCGATCAGGGCTGGAGGCCACCTTCCTTCAGGACTTGGAAGACTTCACTCCAAGCTCTTCTTGATCTGATGGTCTGTGTCGAGAAGTCAGCTGTGATTCTGATGGGCTTTCCTTTATAGATAATCTGTTTCTTTTCTCTGATGGGTTTTAATATTCTGTTTTTATATTGAATTTCTGGTATCTTGATTATTATATGTCTGGGTGGAGCTCTGTTTTGGTTGTAGTTGCCTGGAGTTCTGTATACCTCACACAACTGAATGTCATTTTCTTTTCCCATGCTTGGGAAGTTTTCCTTAATTATTTCCGTGAATAGCCTTTGTAATTTGCCTGTATGCATTCCTGCTTCTTTGTTCATGTTTCTTATTCTTAAATTGTAGATTCTCTTGTCATCTTCTAGCCTTTGTTTTGTTACTGTCTGTTTCCTTGTTATTTTTAAGAGATCTTTCCTTTCATGATCACACATTGCAAACTTGTCTTCAAGTTTTGATAGTCCATCCTTAGTTTCTTTTAAGGCGTTTTGCCAGTTTTCAATGGAGTTTTTAATTTCCTGGTAGTCTCTTTGAATCTGCTTCATGTATTCTATATTTTCTTTATGTTCTTTATCAAATGTTTCTCTCCTTTTTTTGTGTTCCTCCCTTCTTTCATCTGTATCATTCTGAGAGATGCTTCCTGAGAGCATTTCTTTTATTACTCTACCCATATCCTGCTTTACCTGATTTAATATTTCAGTTTTGAGCTCGTCTACAAGGTCCCGAAGATATCTCTTAATGCCCATTGAAGCCATGTCTGAGGTTGCATGTTTGCTGCCCTCAGTCTCCATTGTTTTTCCTTCTCCTGGATCAGGGCTCTCAGGGTTCTGGGCTGGGGGCCTCCTCCTGCCTCTCTCTCCTGTCATGGCCCTGGCTTCCTCCACACAGATTACAGTGCAGGTCCCAGCCCCCTTCCCTATTGGTCACGTTTCCTCCGAAGCACGCTGGTAAGGGAACTCCGCCCTTTCCCGCTTGCTCTTGTCACTGAGGTGTAAGCAGCGGCTGCGTATGCCTGCCCCTCCCCACCGGGCCAGCCAAACTTCAGGGGAGATCACCCGGTCAGTGTGTGCTAGGCGAGGGAATCGATTTGGGGTGGCTCATTGGGTCCCAGCCAGTCCAAGCAAATCGCACGAATCTGATCTGGGGAGGGAGCAATCAACTGAAGTCACTGTCACTCCCAGTTCAGGCTCTTCCTGCCCGATTCCAACATGTTGCCCACCTGGTCGCGCCCTTCCTGTGGCGGGGGGTGTCACTCCCAGCACTGACCATGGATCAATGAAGTTTCCTCCACCGGCTCCACTCTCCGCTCTCCGTTGGGCTCACCAGCCCCCAACTTCAGCACTGCCTTTCTTCCTGTGAGTGGCGGCGGGAACGAGTTTGGGCGGCTCTGCCTGCCAGTGCGGATTCAAGCTGGTGCAAACTTGGCGGGTCATTGAGAAAACTCTGTGTCCCATAGTTTTTAGCTGTTTCAGTTGTAGTCCCGAAGTATTTGATGAGCTTTTTTAAGTTTTAATTTCTTCCTGTGTCAAGAGGATCCATCTCCCTCTGTCTGGGTCTCTCCAGGGTGTTTTATTCTGGCATATGAATTGTTTCTCCTGGGAGGCTTTGTATTCTTTTGCTCACTGATCGGCCATCTTGTCTTCTATTGGTTGAACTCTTAAGTAAGAAATAGGCATGGCCCAAGGCCTTGGGCCACCTCTTTAGACTTGCTCACAGCCAACATATTGCTTAGAAGTTTGTCACTGTCATTAAGGGGAAAACTTTCTGATCCTACTCTTCTTGGTAAGAAGGGATGCCCCGATCGCTGTACTCCGCAGGGACCAGAGGGCAGCCGTCATCAAGATCATGGACAATCCTGCAGCCTTTGTTTTCTCATTCTTGGGCTTCTCTTGTGCCCCAAAACACCAAGAGGATTAAAAATGCTGCCAGATGAAAATTGGTGGGAGGAGAGAATCTACTTCTAGTGATTTATTATTTTTAACAACAACATAAGCAGCAAATTGGGCAGGAGGAAGAATGAATATGAAAAAGTGGTGGATACAGTGATGTTTGCCATGCTTGTCACTTTACTTTTCTATACACTTGAGATATGTAATTTAAAAATGGAAAAATGAATACAGCTTTAAAAGATAACAGGGACAAAGCTTAGGTTTTCTCTCACAGACTGAGGAGAACTTTTATTTTTGGTGTTACTGGGGACTGAAGCCAGGAAAATACTCCACTACCAAGCTGCATCCTCAGCCCTTTGTGTTTTTTATACTGATAAAAAGTTCAGCTACATTTCACAGGTTTCCTTTGAATTTGAAATCTGAGGGAGACTTTCTTTAATTTTCTCTTTTACTTTTTTTGTTTTACATTTTTATGAGTGTATGTTGATTGTACAGGTTAATGGGCTTCATTTGGGCAGATTTGTAATGCATGTAACATACATAACACATTTCGATAATTTTCACCCCCCATCTGCTTTACCCTGCTCTTTCTCTAGTTTCGCATTTTTGCTTGGGTTTCAATGCATATACTACATTGGGCAGCCTCTCCTATTACCTTCTGAGAGAGACTTTTAACATGAATGGGAAGAGTGGGTAGCTGAATGGTAGCAAGACTTTGTGAGGGTAGGCAAAACCTGAACTCCTTGCTTTACCAAAATGAGAACGAAAGTTAATAATTTTACATGTTCAGTGATACAATATTCTCTTCTCTGAAGTTTAATTTTCTATGATTTCAGTTACCTGAGGTTTTTTCAATGGAAAATTCCAGAATCAAAAACTCATAAGTTTTAAATTGTAAACTGAAGAGTGTGGTGGAATCTTGTGCTGTCTTGCTGTCTTCTGCCCAGGATGGGAATCATCCTTCTGTCCATGTGTCCACACTGTATATGCTACCTGCCACCTTCTTCCGTCATGATTTTGCAGTGCTTATATTCGAGTGACTCTTATTTTACTTAATAATGGCCCCAAAGCACAGGAGTAGAGACATTGACAATTTGGATGTGTCAAAGAGAAGTTGCAAAGTGCTTCCTTTAAGTGAAAAGGAGAAAGTACAGCAATATATTTTGAGATAGGGAGGAAAAGAGGGAGAGTGAACAAAAGAGAAAATTGGCATCATTTTTACTATAGCATATTGTTATACTTGTTCTATTTTATTATTAGTTGTTAATCTGTCTCCTTGTGCCTTATTTATGAATAAAACTTTATTGTAGGCATGTATATATAGGAAAAAATAGAGTATATATAGGGTTTAATATTCCCCCATAGTTTCAGGTATCTAGTGGGCATACCCTTTGTGGGTAGAAGGAAATTACTACAGGAAAATTTACATACAATTGGTCAAAACTTTTACTTTTATAAAATAAATTCATTTACATGAAAGGACTCAAACAGTTTAATGATTTTAAATGAAAGAAATCTATGCAATTGATGGTGCAATACAATCATGCATTTATTATTTTTTAAGATTATGAAGGGTTAAAGTAGACACATTGCAGAATAGCAGTGATCACTGTGTCTACTTCCCTTCCTGACAAGTTATCAGCAAATATAAAGGCAATAAAAACATGCAAAATTACATATTGAGATGTTCATGTATTTTTATTTTAATTAATTAATTAATTAATTTTGGTCTTTATGTGACTGTTTCACTATGCAATTCAGGCTGACCTTCAGCTCATTTTGTAGCTCAGGCTGGCCTCATACTTGCAGTGATCCTCCTGACTCTGCCTCCCAAGTGCTGGCATTACAGCCACTATGCCCAGCATCATGTATTAACTTTAGTTACCACATTGCACCCTTTTATTAATCCAAATGAGGTAAAAAATGAAATTTGAATGGGAAATCATGTCCATTTGGAATACAGTATAGGTAGACTCAGGAGCCAGAACCTAGAATCAAATCTATGTAAACCAACTCCTGGCTTTGCCACTTTTTAGCAGTACCTTGGGCAACACTGGTGTAACTTTTTTTTTATTAAATTTTATTTAAAGAGAAAAAAAGCAAAACAGAAAAAAAGGGAAGAAACAATACAGATTTTCAAAGGAAAAGAAAAAAATAAACAGTAAGAAATCACTAGTTGGTAAATTACATATTGTCTTCTATAGTTGTTGTTATTATAGTTATAGTTATAGTTATAGTTGTTCAAGTTACAAAATTAAAGCATACAATGTGGACATTCAAACAGAGAACTGTTCCATTCAACGATCCAACAAAAACCCAGCAACATGATCATCAATCCTACACACTTAAACATACATGCAGTTATATCCTTTAGAGTGCTTTCTTTTCCTCCTCTTGCTTTTCAAGTCCATTATCTGTTTAGTTATATCGTGTTTCAACTTGCTCAGTACCTTACTGATCTGTTTTGTTGTTATTTACTTTTTATTTTTTATTTATTTTAATTTTTATTATTAGCAAAATACAACAGAATAAGACAGAACAAAGCCAACTGAGAGAGTGCAGTGAAATTGGTACAGAAACCCTCAACAGGTTACTGGCATAACAGTAATAGGTACAATAGTATAACCCGTTATCTTCACAACAGTTGTTCTTTCAATAAGGTAAAGCCAAATCGAAGGAAATACAGCACATTCTAGAACTTATCAGAACAGAACATGGAATAGAGCAATATCATTAATCAGAACAAAGCAAAATAGTGATAACAATATTTGCCTTCAAAGAGATGATAGAAGGAAATCACCCCTATTTACTACATTGCATATGGTCAGCCTCTCAAGAGAAGTCTAGATCTCTGGCTCACTTGCTAGCGAGGGGTGGTGGTGGTGGTGGGTTAATTCTTAGCCTGCTCACCAGTGGGCTCCTGGAAGCTGCTGAGTGATTCTTTTCCTGCCTCATGGCAGGGGTGCTTACTGATAGGGCGGGCAAATTGCCTTTCTGTGCTGTGCCTTGAGTCCCTCCATGGTCGAAGCTCTGGGGCTGCTCATTCTCCTCCCAGCTCAGGACAGGGGCCTTTGCTGGGAGGGTTGGCAAGCTGCCTTTCTGTGCTGAGCCTTGAATCCCTCCATGGTCGGAGCTCTGGGGCTGCTCATTCTTCTCCCAGCTCAGGCCAGAGGGCCCTACTGGGAGGGCGGGCAGACTGCCTTTCTGTGCTGCACCCTGAGTCCCTTCATGGCCGGATCTCTGGAGCTGCTGGTTTTCCTCCCAGCTCAGGCATGGGCAGCTTACTGAGAGGGCGGGCAAATTGCCTTTCTGTGCTGCTCCTTGAGTCCTTCCATAGTCGGAGCTCTGGGGCTGCTTGTTCTCCTCCCAGCTCAGGCCAGGGGCCCAAACTGGGAGGCAGTGTAACGGTTTATATCTCACAGAGCCATTGTGACAATTAAATGAACACACATAAAGTACTCAGAATAGTGTTTGCACATGGCAGGCACTTAATTGTTGGTATGGTTTCATACTTGTAATTATTTCTCCTCTCAGAATTAGAAATGATTTATAATTTTGCTAACCTGAAATGTTTTAATGTTATTATCCATATTATTATCATCATCAATACTTATTATATAATGCATAAACTATGATTGATACATAACAGATTTCTTTCCAATACTGAGACAAGCCAAGGGTAGGATAGAGCTTGTAACATAAAAATTGATTATCAAGTTAACAGTAGACAGACAAGGATAAAATCCTGTTAATACCAGGCATCTATTCCAAGTTAATATTGAAGACTGTAATTCAAAACAGCATTAGCTGGACTTAACATATTCTTTTCCAAACTGAGGAACTAAGTAACATTTTAGAATTCTGAGATGATTCCAGTGTACGTGTAGTCTAGAGAGGTAGGCGCATTCTTCAGCTCACTGATTCTTACAAGACTTGCTACCTCACATATCGGCTGCACAGAACATCGATAGTTGTTCAGGGTGATAAGGATTCTTACCCAGGACGCCTTCAGTATTTTGGGGATGGAGAGTGGCACACACCCATGTTTACAATGCCGTTTACATAAGTGACTCTAGTATAGCTTTTAAAGAATTATGCATCAATTACAACAACACTAAGATTTCATCTTACACCAGAAAGAATGGCCATCATCTAGGAATCAAATAATAACAAATGCTGGTGTGGCTGTGGTGAGAAAGGAATTCTTCTACAATACTGGAGGGAATGTGTAACTATTATTATAACTATGGTTACATGCTATAACCATAGTTCTAGTAAATTATATACTATAACCATAGTATAACCATTATGGAAATCAGTATGAAAAGCTCTCAAAGCACTAAAATTAAAAATTCATTTGAGCCAGCTATTCCCCTTCTAGGTATCTTCCTAAAAAATCTGATGACACATTATTACAGTGATACATGCATACAAATGTTTATAGCCGCACAATTCACAATAACGAGATCCTTGAGGCAGACTTTATATCTATTGACATATCAATGAATGGAAATGTGATATCTATACATAATGGAATACTACTCAGCTATAAAGGAGGATAAATTCAAGACTTTTGTCGGAAAGTGGATACACCTGGAAAATATAATCTTAAGTGAAATAAATCAGACTGACAAGCTTAAACACCGCAAGGCACCTGTCATTTGAGTAAGGCAAAGCATAAATAAAAAGCAAAGAAAGGATTGATAGAAGGAAACAAGATACAGCTTTTGCAAATAAGAAAGAATCCAAGAGACCGAGGGCAAGGGGATGAAGAGAGAGGAAGTAAAAAGATTTAGGATGCATTATATATATGTACCAAATACTCACAATAAATGTAAACATTATATGCCATCCAAGAACTAAAGATAATAATGCAAATGGGCAAAGGGGACTTAGAGAAAGAGGGAGGAAGGTGGAAGGAGAGGGGAAGGGGAATAAAAAAGAATTAAGATGTGTTTTGTGCCCGCACCTACTCCTAAGATGAATGTAAGTTTGTAAGTTTCATGTACTGCAAAGATGTACCAATACAATTAAGCAAAGAAGCATGCATCTCTGCCTTCACTTCTTTTTTAAATTCACTGACAGACAGAATCCTTGCTACTTCAGCCAATATCAATTGTGTGAGCCTGTGTGTTCCCTAATTACAATGAATTTTCAATGAAATTCTAGTCATCTTTATTTTCACTGATTTTTACCTGCTTATTTCACCATGTATTGAGAGGTATATTAAATTATCCTATTATGATTGAGGGCTTAGTGACTTCTGTTTTCAATCTTGACAGTCTTTGCTTTATATATTTTGAGACTATGTTATTAGGTTCAAATTGAGAGTTACTATATGTTTCTGGTGGAGTAACCCTTAAATCATTATAAAATATTTTTATAATGCTTGCTGCCATAGAAATCTCTTTTGTGTGATATTAATATACTGAAATCAACTTTCCTTGATTAGTGCTTGGACTAATTTTCATACTTTTACCTTTTTTCTCTATTTTCTGCGTTCTTCTATGTAAATTCCATCCTTTTTCTGCTTTCATGTTCACTGAAACACTGTTCAAAACAGTCAAGATATGGAGCCAACCCAAGTGTCCGCTGAAGAATGGTTAATGAAAATGTGGTACATATACACGGTGAATACTATTCAGCCATAAAAAATGCAAATCTCTGTTGCTTCCATATAGATGGGACTGTAGGACATTATGTTAAGCAAAGTAAGTCAGCTGCAGTGCTACAGTATGTAAAAGCTAAGAAGTTGATTCTAAAGCATGGGAAAGATGTAGGGTAGGAAATGATGGAGAGAGTTGGATGATCAGTACAGGGATATGGGTGAATAGGAAGAAATACATGATGTTCTATAGCACAGTAGGATAACTATGGGTTTGCAACAATTAACTGAACATTTGGAAATAGCCAGTAAAGATGATTTTGAATGTTCCCAATACAAATAAAAATGTGTCTGAGTTGGCAGACATTGGCAAATTGCTTCTATTGGATCATTACTTCTTGTTTACGTTATTGAAATGCCACACTGTATCCCAAAACTGTTCAATTAAAAATAAAGTTAAGGGCTGGGGATTTAGTTCAGTGGCATAAGCGCCTTCCTGGAAAGTATGCAGTCCTGAGTTTGATCGCCGGTATCACCCTCCCCCGCAAAAAAGCTGAATTAAGAAATAAAGTGGCCTCTCTGTAAGTAGCCATGGCTGGAGCAAAGAGCGGGCAACCCAGGGAGAGGACTAGCCAGCGTCTCCCGAGATCGGGGCCATGTTGGAACTTAGGGTGCTGGGAAACCAAGCAACCAGCCAGCCTCCCTGCTAAGCATCCATGAGTCTACCTGCGTGTGGGCTGAAAATCAAACATCCCCACCCCCTCCATTAGCAAATGGGAGCCAGATGTCTGAACATCTCTTGGGAGGTTGACCATATACAATATAGAGCAAATAGAGGGGATTTCCTTCTACCATCTCTTTGAAGGCAAATAGTTATCACTGTTTTGCTTTGTTTGATTAATTGTATTGCTCTATTCAATACTCTGTTTTGATAGGTTTTATGATGTTCTGTATTAGGTTTAATTTTGCTATACCTGATTGAAAGGACAACTATTGTGAAGATAACAAGATATACTAAGGTACCTATTACTGTTATCCCGGTATCCTGCTGTGAAGTTCTGTACCAGTTTCCTGCATTTCTTGATTGGCTTTATTCTGTCTTGTTCTGTTGCTTTTTTCTACCTTCAAAATAAAAAAAATAGAAAAAAAAGAAAGTGTACTTCTTGTAAACAGTCTGGTCTTTGACTTTGATTCAAAGATAATTTCATTTATAGTTAGTTGTAAGTGTATTTAGATTTAAATCTGCCTTCTTGCTATTTGTTTTCTACTTGTGCCTTCTAATCTTTCTTTTTTTCTTCTTTCCTCCCTCCTTTTGAAATCCTTCAAATATCTATAATTAAAAGACTGATTGAATATAGGATAGTATTCAGTGTCAACTGTGAAACTATGAAAAAGAATGAGAAACTTCTCTGTGATCTTTAGGATACATTTTGATGTGACAAAACCAATAATATGAATACATGTGTGTTTTTTATGTTTAAAAATGGGGGAATAAACCACAAAACTGAAAAATAATTAACTACGACAGGAATGGAACTGGGTACAGGGTGTAGGAATCAAAGTTAGATTTCTGTGAATGTATTTCATGAATTTTACTCTGACAGCATAAAAACATTACTTAATTATGCAATGAAAATACATTAAAGAAAAACAATGCTTAAAATTCGAAATTAAAATGAAACAAATGAACTTTTGTGTATTCGTAGCTCTTATAACAAGTCACAAATTTGATGACCTATGACAACAGGGATTTAATCCCTCAGTGTCCTGGGGGCCAGAAGTCAGAAATCATTTTCACTGGGTCAACCTCAAGATATTGTCAGGCCATGTGCCCACTCATGACACCAGAGTGAAATCTGGACCTTTGCCTCTTCCAGTTTCCAGTGGCTGGTGGTCCTTGCTTTGTAACTGTCACTTCAATGGCCTCAGTGACATACTATGTTCCCTTCTGTTAATGTCCTCAGTCTCTCCCTTAGAAAGCACTTGTGACTTTATTTAGTAGGTCCCCCAGGTTATCTGGGACAATCTCCCCATCCCGAGTCCCTAATTATTCACACTCCAAAAATCCATTTTGCCACAGAAAATAACATTCACAGGTTCCGGGAAGTAGGACTTAAATATCTTTGGAAGCCATTATTTAGTCTACCACACTGTGTGTTGAGTTGTGTATGCTATCCAGAGAGAAATAATTCCAAGGCACTTTAAAACACATTAATTTGTCTGGGCATTTCTAGCAGAGTATAGTCTAAGGACATAAATAATTTAAACTTTTTTTTAAATTTTGAAAAAATGGTGGTGGTGTTATTTTTGTTCTGGGGCTTTAAGAAACTATTGCTTGACAGTGTACAGCAGTAATTATATTAGTACAGTTGAGAACTTGGGTTTCCAACCTGGAGAATAGATACAGATGTAAAACTGATGAGGTTAATCCGTGTTGTCCTGAATTTGAATTGGAAGTATCAGTTTGAACCCTAGCTCTATTTTGGAAAAGTCCTCAAAACACTACTATTCAGTACAATACGCATTGTACTTGTGTTCTCTAAATACAGTACTGGCTCCCACTAAAAGGCCTTCTGAAGGTACAGTATCTGATCACTTTAGAATAAAAAGGAGTGCAGTTCAGTGATTGCATGCCCCTGTTCAGTCCCTACTGATACTGTAAACAAAAATAAAATAAAAAATGAAAACAAAAACCCTCAACCGATTAAATAAAAAACAAAAGTCCCACAGAGAGTATCAAAGACAACCAGGATTGTGCTAAAGGACTCAGGCACTATCTTTATTTTTTAATTTTTTGTCTTTTTTTTTTTTTAAGATTTTTTTCCCCCTTTGATACCAGGGATTGAACTCACAACTGTGTGCTTGTAAGACAGGCACTGATGCCACTAAGCTAAATCCCAAGCCACTAATTTTTTGTCTTTTTGAGATAGGATCTCACTATGCAGTTCAGGCTGGCCTTGAGCTCATGCTGTAGCCTAGGCTGGCCTCGAACATGCAGCAATCCTCCTGTCTCAGCCTCCTAAGTGCTGGGATTACCGGTATGTGCCACCACACCCAGCCAGGAACCAACTTTAAAAACTGCTAGAAAACAATCTGAGCATCAGCAAGAACAATGTGAACCTGAAAGACATGGCCATGAGCTTGTAATGATACTGATTAAACAAACAGCTAATAAACAAAAACTTCATTGGTCAGCTTTGAAGCCCAAGGAAACTCATTTTTTGGGAGTTATTAAATGAAAGAACAAATTGATAAATCAAGCATTTATCATTTTCCTACATAAAGTGTACCCTAGGTGGACAGTTAATTGATGAGGGAAAGTTTCTCTTTGTAATCCTATTAACAAATGAAGGAATGAAAGGCTTAGGCACTATTTTGCAGCACCTCATTAATGAATTAATGGATCTAAGTAATGATCATCAATGGTTACCTGAGCCACAACAGAGAAATCGAGATACAGTATTTTGTGCCTGCTGATACTGCATAAACCTCCTGTGAAGTATTTTTGTCAAAAAAAATTGAGTTTGAATTGAATCAAGTCTCTCATACCAACAATCAGTTATAGCAAACACACAGAGGCAAAAGAGTGCATAAACTAACACCCCAGCTGATCACTACTGTGGATTGTAGGAAGACAGCAAACAAACAAGAACCAACCTGAGCCCTCCAAGAATTATTTTAAAAAACAGAGAAAGAAAGGTTTGCAAGAATTGGCCGTTTTGAAAAAAGACCTGTGACAATCACAAATGTGGAACTTTGGATACTGGTTCAAACAAACTGTGTGTGGGGGGAAGCAAACATTTTACATAAAGCAGGGCCATCTACCCTTAGTATTTATTAATACTAAGTAATTAACTTTAGAAGATGCAATACAGAAGTCATATTTGGCCTCCCCCTTTAGAAATGTATAGTGAAATGTTTCCAGATGAAATCCGATGAAGCTGATGTGTGCTTCGAAATGAAGAGGTAGGCTAAGCTCCAGGATTTCTCAAGAGTTCAAGACTAGTCTGGGCAATGTAGTGAGACTTTATTCTTTATTTTTTATACAACGTGGAAATTTTGTTATCATAAATTTCAAAACAAAAAATGGAGGACTTTCCATACAATATTTATAACCTTCAAAGTGCAATATCAATACACGTCTGTCAGTTAGAAACAATAGTAGTTTGTTAGGCTACAAGGTTTAACATAAAACCAATTTACAAATATGAAAAGCAGCTGTGGTCTGATATTCATCATCATACATGAATCTGTTTCTTTCAGGAATTAAAGAATTAAAATTTCAGTAACATGAAAAATTTAAATGCCCCAAACGTGCCACAGTCACTATTCACAAGTAAAATTAAAATGAAATATCCAAAAACCCATGTAGTACTGTTAAGTAACAATAATGAACTGCAAGATTTCCTGAACAGAAATGGTAGGACCCCTGACTGTTTTACAATGAATGTCAGGAAAAAATTAAGTTATGGCTATTCTCATGCTATATAAGGCAAAAATTTACATGACTTTTTCAAAATATTATAGTGAGACTTTAGTCTCAAAAATTAAACAATAAATAATGAGGGCAGGGGCTTGGCCGTTGTGGAGCTGTTCCGGTACAGATCGGAAAGGAGAAAACTTTGAAGCACATGAGGGTTCAACTGGAATCCAACCAGAAGGATCCTGCCCTCTTCAGGGCTGGGGTGGTCGTGAAAATGATGGCAGCCCACGGTGTTTACGTGGAAAAGCCCTGTCAACAAGTTCCTCAGTCTCTTGAGAGTGAAGGTAGCTCTACTGACACCTGGGTGTGCATGGAGGACGGGGTCGAACTTCCGCTTCCAGTTTCGCCCTGGCAGTGAGAGGGTGGCTGTGTCTGGGGGTGTGCACTGTTGCAGCTCTGCCGGGATGGGCAGAGCAGAGATCGTGAACTCACGTCTGTAACGAATGAAAGGACTGACATTGGGAAGGGAACGCGCCAGGTTTCTAGAAAGAAAGAAAAAAAAAAAAGAAAAAACAGAAACAAACACAAACAACAGAAGACAGAAAGCTGCCCTGTGAGAGGGGAGGGCAGGAGGCTCCAGATGAGGACACCCGTCAGCCTTCCCAGGTCGATACCTGGGATTTGTCACCACCCGATTGCCTCTGGACTGTCACAGATGGGTCCCAGGCCACAGGACCCTGACCCAGGTGCCTTTGCCTATATACACATTCTTAGGCGGGCTTTTGTTGTTTCCTTGCCCACTTGCCCTTGTAGAGGACTTATCTTGGGATTTACAGATTGGTTAGGAGGAGGCTGACATGCTAAGTCACTTGGAGTTAGTGATAAAGTGGCAGTGTATCTAATGCAATGTGACAGTGACCCTAGAGTGAATATATACAAATATGTATAAACGATGTATAAAAATCTCCCCCTTTGTCTCCTTCCATTTCACTGGAGGTGGGGAGGGCTGGCTATTTTGGTTGGTGTCCTTGGCTCCCTCTGTGCTCTGCTTATCAACTCTCCCTCATCTCCTTAATTGCTCCCCCAGTAAAGTTCACCAGGAAGCCGAATGAGGCCCTTATTCTATTCTGTTCCTGCGTATGGATCCTTTCTCCCTCTATGATCTTACCAAAATGGGCCTCATTTAATTTGCAGTCAGCATAAAATAAACCAAACCACCTCTGTCATACCATGGCCCACCTCACCAGGGCCAGGGTGCCTGGCTCCCCCTCTCTCCTGGCCTTCGAGAGAACCTGCGGATGCAGGCGAAGAGCGCGTGGTGCAGGAAGGTGCGGACCTTTTCCTGGCAGTGCCACACATCCCTTTTCACCTGGAAGCTGGCTTGACTGGGTCAGTCTTGGGGCCCAGGAGCTGTAGCACACCTGGAAGGCTCCAGAGCCAAATTCAGAGAGGGTGCAGCTTTGTTATCGGGCTCTTTTGAATGAGGTTTAGTGCTGAGCTCTCACCTGCAGGCCTTGGTCATCGCTTCTCACTGAAGTCTGACGGTGGGTGTCTCCAGGTGATCGAGTGTTACCTCGCCACGCGGGTGGATTTGAAGCCTTGGAGGTGAAAGGTGGTCAGGAATGCATAGGGAGTGGGCACTTGGGTAGCCATAAAGGGGATTCATGGTTAAGAATGAACAAGCTCTCACATCTGAGAAGCTGGCCTTGCCGACTTGAGTGAAGGTCTGAAGTTAGAGGAAAGGGATATTGAGTTACATGGCAAGTCACGAACAATATACTAACTTGAATCCACATTTCCTTTTACAAAAATTTGGCCATAGTGGGAAACTCCACAAAGACAAGACTACTTTGCTTGAACCTGACTCCTACATGCAACTTTTCTGCAATCTGATTGAAGACAGATGAACACAAACATGGCCAACGAAAGGGTAGCACTGTCCACCTGCATCCTGAACCGAGATTAACTATTCTAACATGGACTTCTGGCAACGTTCCTATGTATTCCTCCGCTTCCATTCACCAAAATTGGTTAACTTTTTTTTTTTTTTTTTTTTTTTAGTACTGGCAACTGAATTCACAAGCTTGAGCTTGCCAGGCAGGCGCTGTGGTGCTGAGCTGTATCCCCAGCTGTTTGGTTAACTTTTATTTTCTGACATGCTCCCCACATAGTAAATACTTTGGGCTTTGTGGTCTCTTATTGCTGTTGGTTTTGTTGTAGCATAGAAGTAGCAATAAATTAATGGACATGACTATAATCCAACGAACTTTATTCACACTGAACATACAACTTTCATGTTATCAAATACTTTTGTATTTTTCCAACCATGTGAAATTGTAAAAATCACCTTTAGCTTGGACTTCCAGCCAGCAATATTTTGCCAAATCTTGGTAGAGAAATGGAACAGTGTTCACCTAGATCTGGGAAACTCCAGAATTCAAGGTGCTGGCTAAAATAACAAAATTCATGGCCTGCTTTTAGATCTATTTCCAGGCTTTCATTTGACCTCTCACTTTGGTGTATAATTCCTGTTGGCTTGTGGTAACTGTAAGGTAGATCAGAGTCTTTGGCTTCTTTCTTTCCCCAGTGTTTTAGTCTTATTTCTGAGCGGCAGGGCAAAATGGCCATTATGTTCTTTGCTCACACAGGTTCAAGCTTTCTTTTTTCTTGCTCGTAGTTTTCAGATGTTTTTTTCTTCACTAGAGAGTCAAGTTTCATCTGTGACCTTCTTTCTTTAGGTTCCAGAAAGGGCAGACCCATGAGTATCCTTCCTCGCAACCTTGATCATTTTCCTATAAGTGGTACTCTAGTACTTTAGTAGTTGGGGCTTCCTAGGACCCAAGCATAAGGTATAATGCTCAAGAGTGACTATAAAATTCCAGTATAGTTTTTAATCGATATCCAGTGGGTGTTATCATTACTTTTCAACTTCTGGACACAGCATTTGCCTCTATTCTGTAGGCATCAAACAGGCAACTTGCTTGTAAAATCAACAGGATTAAGACAATTATCAAAGATGATAACTTCTAGCTTCCTTATCAAAGTTATAATGAACTTAAAAAGAAAAGGTTTGAGGGTTAAAAACAATTCAGATTTTGACCATAACAGTTAAAGATCTTGTGAGATAGTTCCAGGTGATCACTGACTATATAGTTCTGAAACTCGGGAAATGTCTGGATGGGAGACCAAAAATTGGAGTGGGGAGGTGCATCCCAAGCTTGGCTACTCCTAAAGATTTGAAGAAACTATATGGGAGAGAAGACAAAAACAGGTAAAACACTTTCCCAATGCTCTAATCTCAAAAATACCTAATTTTATAAAACTGCAGGTACGTATTTTTTGTACTTAATACTTCTAGTTACCATTATTTTACAATAAGAACACAATTACAAGTTGGGATTATGGGTCCTCATTCTTATTGTTACTCTGTGGCATAAGATCTCATGCAAGACATCACAGGTTTGATTTTCCCCATCTACACAGTGGAAGACCAAATGTTGCTCACAGTTTTATATATGTATTTATATGGATTGCCATTTTCAATAATTCTTGTGTTCAAAGGGGCTAACAGGGTAAAGCAAGGGCCACTGGGAGAATAATAGGATGAAGAAAAAAATATATGTGTATATATATATATATATATATATATATATATATACACACACACACATACATACACAAATGCAAGTGGATTGACATGAGAAGATAAAGAATGAAATATAAATGCCTTAAAGGTGTGAAGACCAAATAGTAGCTGGGTATAGTAGCACACCTGTAGTCCCAGCACTTGGGAGGCTGAAGCAGGAGGATTGTTGCCAGCCTGGGATATGCAGTGAGTGCAAAGCCAGCCTGAATTACATAGCATCACCTGTCTCAAAAAACAAACAAACACACAAACAACCTGCTTATATTATCTTTAAAAAAAGACCAAATAATAGTAAAACAAAACAAAAGCCAACCAACCAACCAACCAAAGAAACCCACCTAGTATGTTTGATTTATATGAAACAGATGGTCAGAATTAGCATGTACTAGAAACTTCCTTTAAGAAATACGATGGGAGGCTCGGTTTGGTGGTACATGCTAGGATTCCAGCGCTCTGGAGGCTGAGGCAAGAGGACTGCTGCAAGTTCGAGGCCAGCCTAAGCTACAACGTGAGTTCAAAGCCAGCCTGAACTGCACAGTGAAACCTTGTCTCAGAAAGACAAAAACAATATACAACAAAACAAAAACACAGTGATGGAATGGGTTTGGGTGTGGAGCTGGCAGTATTTGTGCCCAAGGCCCTGGGTTTGACCCTCTGAATAGAAAAAAAAAAAAAGGAACAGGTGATTAGTTTATAAACCATCAAGATACATAATAGTTAGAACACAATACAGTAATATTATACATCTATTTTCCTCTCTTAATTATAATCTATTTAACTCACTTGCCAGATTAACTGACAAATTGCACTCTCTCCATAAATGTTACTGATGATCTTGGCATAAGGCTATTTATGATTAAATTTTCTCTTTTCTGTTCTGTTCAACTTAGTTTATATGTTCAGGACTGAGTTATTTCTGCCTCAAAGTTTATTCCAGTTATGTAATTGTATCTCTCATTACATAAGTAAGACATTATGTAGCCAACAAACTAAGCGCAGAATTTCTTCACTATGGAAACCTAGTTGAACATTTGAAACAACTGGCCAATGACATTCCAGTTGCAACCAACATGCATTGAAACCAGATCATGGTTCCTAAGTAGCTATTAAAATGAGTTTCTGGAGAACTGTTTCATTCCATGCCTAACGGACTAAAGTGCAGAGTGAGTGTGAGATACCTGTGTCAGAAGGAAATTTAAATGCCCAATAACTAGAGGGCGAATGTGAAAGGAACATAAAAAGCTACTTGGAGGGTTCTGACTAGCCAAATTTGGGACAATTTAAACAGCAGAAACAACCGTAATTGACTAACACATTGAGTGATTTGTCATCACTGCAGATAATAATACCAAACACCTTATTGGTAATTAAACCTCTAAAGTGGTCATTAAAGGAAAAGAATTGAGAATAACCCTGTCACTAGTGCATTCCAAACTAACACTTCTTCCTTGGAGATTAGTACTCAACAAACGTGGAAAGAATAGAATTAGAAAACCACCATTTTTCTATCTTTGATGAAAAAATTAACTAAGGCAAGGATTATTGTTGGGTATGACTATTACCACCCAGGTTAAAAAAAAGAAGCCAGTAAAAAGGCTATCCATATGCTTCCCCACTGTCGGTCCAGACTGTTAATTGCAACAGGCCAAAGTAACCTTATCCTGGGAGGAACTGGTGGTTACCACTTGAACTCCATGATCAAATGTCACATCACTGACAGTGAGTCAACCTGATAGTCAGACAATGATGCAAAAGAAATAGATCAGTTAAATGTTAATGTTTAACCTTTGATCTTCTAATTTCCAGAAATTTCAGAAAATACAAGAATACAGCACTTATACACATGTCAACAGTTACATCCCAAATGTCAAACACTACAAGACAACCAACTTTTTTTGTAAAAAGAGGGAAAACAAAAGGTCAGGACTCTCAGGCAAGTCCAATCTGCAGCCCACAGGCTTTTAAAAAATGTTATCATCACAAATACACAAACGGAAGTTTTGTTCCTTATATGCATTAACTGGGTTATATATTTTATATGCAGCCCAAGAAATTCCTTGTCACTTGGTACAGCCCAGGCAAATCAAAGTCTGGCTTGCCTGGGAGGTGAAACAGACACAAGTAAGTGTGAAAACTGACTGGATCAGCAGAAGAAATTCAAATATGGACTACGAATTTAGACGAGTGTTTTAGAGGACTGTTCGTTTTCTTTTGACTATTGTGCTTATGGAAACCACTGTCCTCATTTTTATGAGATGTATTTAGAAGAGAAATTCCAACTATTTAGTAAAAAATATGGCAAAATGTTAATTTTTAAATCCAGCAGTGGATATAGTTCACTTTATTATTTTAAAACTACGCATATTTTACAACTTGTTTAACAAAGAGTTGGTGAAAATAGGGCTATTCACTAAAAAAAAAAAAAAAAGTTACCCGTGGTTCAGACAATTCTACAAGTAGGGAGAAAAACACGCACAAAATCCTAGTATTCTGTACTACTCTTCTGTTATTTTTATAATGGCATCAGTTACCTGTGCGTATCAATGGAAGACTTTATAAATGCACTATTTACATAAAACACACAAAGGCAGAAAATGTGGAGTAATGCAAAGAAAGATACAGAATATAACACTCCAAACATTCATTCCAGAGGACAGAAGTATTGTGTGAGATGAAGCAACACCAGAAAAATCGTATCTTAAATACAATTGTTATTTTTTTAAAACAACTATGGGATTAAGCATAATTTGAATATTTTGCAACTTTGTGAAGGATAACAAGAAATCAAGGTTAACTAAATCAGGAAAAGGGAAAGCAACAATTTCTTCAACAAAAATAGTCAACAATAAGAGCTTTGAAGATGCTGGTACCCTTTCCTATTATCACCAATTTGCAGGATGTTTATATAAACACATTATGTCTAAATCAAACTGTAGGGTCAACACATGCTCAAACAAGTATTTAAGGTAGCAGAATTGATCAGTTTCCCCCATTTAGCTCCGGAAAACTACTTTGTGCAAAGATGTCCTACAATTTCTGATTTTCCATTTTTAAGTAGTTCCTATTACCTCGTAAATAATCAAGAGTCATTGAACATTTCTTTTAAATATTCACTTATTTTTGTTTTTACCCATTTTTACTCCATGCTAGTCAGTTCTACATTTGCTCAACTCTAATTTACAGATTCATTCATTAATTCATCCAACATGTATTGATCATGTGCATTATGCAAGGCACTGGAGAAACAAATAAAACCAAAATGGAATCCCAATCTCATATGTGGGTGGAAAACTATGGATATTAAATACAACAGTACTTTTAAAACCTATTTCTGCCAGGTTTCCATTTATGTTGCATAGGACCCATAAACTTAGTTTTTTAATGATCACTACAGCAATGATAGTTTATGTACAGTGTTTTTCCAATGGAAAAATCTTTTTGACACATTTGAGCAACCTCTAATTTACTTACATGTATGAAGGAGTATCAGGTTTGTAATTATTCCTTTAAAATCAGTCATTTCCCTTTTTCTTATAAATAGGCTAAATTTAATTTTTCACTTTCTTCATATACCAAGTCATATCTGCTTTATCAATTGTTTTCTCTTTCCTCAGGTGCTTTTCACCTTGATTTTTTCCTGACTCACTCTCTCTGTAGTGAACTCAGACTCACTTTCCATTTCCTACTCACTCACATTATTTTGATAGCTGCCTTCATTACTTCCTGACTTGGGTTATGTGGTCGTATCTGGCAACCATTTTAGCAAGTTTCTTATGCTCATTCCATAGCAAAATACTTAAGATTGTGTCCTTACTTTTGCATTACTGTAGAAAACTTTCCATTGCTTAATCAGCTGTGATTTTCAGCACCATAATAAGCCCTGAAAGGATTCAATCAGGAAATCTGGACCTGAGAGCACAGTAGGCACTCAAGAAATATGTTTCAGCGCAAGAAATGGATTTCCTACAGTAAGAGAGCCACAAGGGAATTTTAAGTTATGAATTTAGGAGTCAGGTGGGAAAAAAATAGGAACTATGTTTACTTTTTTCCTTCAAGATGACTTTGGATGTCAAAACCTAAGGTGTACCTGTTTTAAACATTAGCTTAAGATTGAGGTGCTTAAATTTTGCCTGCTTAAGTCTGTACACATGCCTAAAGGTTATACACACTAGTTTGTCTCAACATCATTTTTCATTAAGTTTCTCTTTAATTTTTCAGTATTTGAGGGAAAGCACAGTTAAATAGTGGTCACAGAAATCTTTAAGATTCTTTCAACTTTTTTTCTCAAACCCACTGGTTACATATGGCAGTAATGGCATAGGGAAGGACAAAAGGGAAACCTTTACATATTTTAAGGTTTAAAAACTGGGATGAAACAAAGGCCTGAAAATAGTGTTTTTCTTCTATAATCCTAGGATTACTCTCTAGTGTGAAATCTGTACTTGAGGGACACTTTCCCAAGTTAAATTCATAAGGCCGCTAAAGAAATACTTGAATTACCTTGAAAATTGAGGAGTGTTTCTTGAATATCTTTTCATAAGTTTCTTTCTAGAATGAGTTAAACTGACACCAAAAAAAGGCTTAAGAAGTCAATAGTTTCCTTTTTACATTTCATATTTAAGTTTTAACAAGTATATCCATATTATGAATTCTGATACTTCTGCTGTGATATCTAATATATACTGTACTTCTTCAGATTTCTTTTGAATGTTTTAGCACACAGAGCATACAAAATAAAATTTAAGTGACCAAATTGAAAAACTTAAATGAAATCTCCAATACCCATTAATTACGATGTCTGACACCTGTATGAACTCGCTGATGCTGAATAAGATTTGTACTCTGAGTGAAGGTTTTACCACATATTCGACATGCATAGGGTTTTTCTCCTGTGTGAATTCTCTGGTGTTGAATAAGGCATGTTCTCTGGCTAAAATCTTTGTCACATTCATTACATTTATAGGGTCTCTCTCCAGTATGAGTTCTCTGATGCTGATTGAGTGATGAGGAATAAATAAAAGCTTTCCCACATTCATTACATTTATAGGGCTTCTCTCCAGTATGAATTCTTTGATGCTGAGTAAGATTTGCACCTTGTCTATATGCTTTCCCACATATATTGCATTTAAAGGGCTTTTCTCCATTATGAATCCTCTGGTGTTGAGTTAGGTGCACACTCTGGCTGAATGCTTTCCCACACACATTACATTTATATGGTTTTTCTCCAGTATGTGTTCTATGATGCTGTGTAAGGTTTGCACTCTGGCTGAAGGCTTTCCCACATATATTACATATGTAGGATTTCTCTCCAGTGTGAGTAGTCTGATGTTGAATAAGAGTTGAGGAATGGGCAAAAGCCTTTCCACACTCATTGCATTTATAACACTTTTCTCCAGAATGAATTCTCTGATGCCGAATAAGATAAGTGCTCTGACTAAACACTTTCCAACACTCATTGCATTTATATGGTTTCTTTCCAGTATGTATTTTCTGATGCTGAAGAAGGTGTGTACTCTGACTAAAAGTTTTTCCACATTCATTGCATATATAAGGTTTTTCTCCAGTATGAACTCTTTGATGATTAATCAGTGATGAACTATGGCTGAAGGTTTTACCACATTCCAAGCATTTATATGGTTTCTCTCCAGTATGGGTTCTTTGATGTATAGTAAGGTGTGCACGCTGACTAAAGTCTTTTCCACAATCATTACATTTATAGGGTTTCTCTCCAGTATGAATTCTCTGATGTATAGTAAGGTGTGCACGCTGGCTGAAGGCTTTACCACACTGGTGGCATTCATATGGTTTTTCTCCAGTATGCATTCTCTGATGTGCAATGAGGGATGAAATATGCCTAAACTCTTTCCCACATTCTTCACATTCGTAAGATTTCTCTTTGGCATGGCTACTTTGGTGTTTCAGGAGGGATGGGTATTTCCTAAATTTTTTCCCACACACATTACATTTATAAGGCTTATCTCCAGGAAGTATTTTCCTATATACAGTACCATATGAGAAATTATTGAAGACTGGCTTGTCTTCACTATACGTAAAAGTTTTATTATCTAATTGGGTATCAAACTGGCTAGTTAGGTTTAAATGCTTTTCAAAATCATTTCTATATATGTCATATTTACTAAGATATTCTTCTGTAGGATCATCTTGTGAAAAGATTGACTTCAAACTGAAATTTCTTGCATTCATGGGAATTTTACTGAAGGTATCTGTTGCTTGCCTCTCTAATCCATCATCATAGTCATACAGATCTTCCAACTTGACGGTTTGTGTTCCATCCTGTTTGAGTTCAGGAATATTCTCTACTGGAATACATGCTTGAGCTTCAGTTTTGCATTCTGAAATAAAAAAAGAATACAGAAGTCTTCCTTTGGAGAAAGAGGACAAAGTAGTAAATGTGAATGAAATGCTTAACAGGTATAGCTCTGACAACCTCATTAATTAACATGGTCCTTAAAGCTAAGGAAAGGAGACTAAGAGGGCAGAAAAACAGAAGACTAAATAGTTGGAAACAGAATCCCTCTTGAGTATGGGTATACGGTAAATAGTAGCTGCAGTCAGGTGATGGTACTGAGAAGGAAAAACAGCAGATAAGACTGTGGGATAATTTGGGATTATTTCAGAATAATTTACATAGTGGCTTCATAAAGTAGATATACTGACTTTTATCATTCTTTCACAATTCTACATAACATTCCTAAAGCAATCTCATGGAGGGCATTCTATGCTAACATGTCTATAATAAATCCGATAGCCTAAAGCAGTGATTCTCAAAGTACAGTTCCCAGGTTAGCAACATAAGCATCACTACCACCTGAAAATATTTAAAAATTCTGGGGTCCAATCTAGCCATACTGAGTTAGAAATCTGGCAGTGGGGCTGAGCAATTTGTTTTATCAAGTGGCTTTGCTGCACACTGAAGTTTGAGACCTGGGGGTTTAAAGGATAAAAGTTAGAGAGAGAGCTGGGGGCTTAGCTCAGTGGCATAAACACCCGCCTGGCAAGCACAAGGTCCTGAGTTTGATTCCTAGTACAAAAAACAAACAAACAAACATACAAGGTAGGTTGAATCATACATTAAATTGTCTTTTTTTATAGGACAAAATAGTTGAATATCTGCAATTTTAGGATGGTTCAACCTAACACAATGTTGTCCCTAGGATAGAACTTTGCATTCCATGAATATTTCACAATTAGCTCTTTTATATTTATATTGCAACTTAAATATAAACTCTAGAAATAGCTTATATTTCTGTTACATTTTGTTCACAAATTGGCTGAAGGTTCTGCATATAGTAGCCACTAAACTGAACTAGTAAAATAAAAGATAATATCTTATAAAAAAGTGAACTCAAATGAAAGTATGCATGTATGTACGTATCTGTGTATGTGTACACAGACACAGACACACACACACACACAACCAAATATAAAAACCAAAAAAAACTTGCTATAAGGTAGTCAGATTGATAACTATTATATTACAGTACCTTTGTAATCAGGTGTTGGAAGCATAAAACTTGCTAAGTACTAAGAATTATATAATGTTTCCATAGCAAAATAAACCACCTGTCTCAAAAAATCAAAAAAGAAAAAAAAGTTCATCACTGGTCATTCAAGAGATGCAAATTAAAACAATACTGAGATTTTACCTCACTTCAGAAAGAGTGGCTATTATCAATAACAAATGGTGGTGAGGCTGTGGGGAAAAAGGAACCTTTCTCCACTGTTGCTGGGAGTGTAAACTGGTACAAACAATATATCAGTATGGCGATTTCTCAAAAAACTAAAACCAGAGGTTCCATTTGACCCAGCTAGTCCTGCTTTTGGTATCTTTCTGAAAGTTAAAAGCATCATACCACAGTAATATATGCCCACCCATATTTACAGTCGCACAATTTGGAGTAGATGAATCTTGGAAATAGCCTTGATGCTCATCAGTGGATGAGTGGATAAAGAAAATGTGGTTTTTATATACAACAGAGTACTATGCCATAAAGAAGGATAAACTTGAGATGTTTTTAGGTAAACGGATGCACCTTGAGACCATACTTTTTTAGTGAAATAAATTTGACACATACGTTTAAATATGATCTTGTTTCTCTTGTGTGAGAAACTGAAAGTGTAAATAAAGATCAAAATGGATGACAGATATTGGGAAGAAAATATTCAAATGGGAAAGAGAACAACGAAAGGGGGAGAGAGGGTGTAAGGAAGGGAAAATGAAAAAAAGAATAGGAGAAAAAAAATGGAAGCAAAGTTTTTGCAAATAAGGAGGGGAAGAAAGGCTGAAGGAAGGGAAGGGGAATAAGGAAGAAAAGAGAAATCAAGGGACATTATGTACAGGTACAAATTTCCTATGAGGAATGTGATATATATATATATATATCTATATATATATATAGATATATCTATATATATATCTATATCTCCAATAAAATTGATTTAGAAGAATTGTATAATACAATCAAATATATAAATTGTAATGTAGCCAGAATGGTACTGGACATGTTCATATGTTCAGAGATGGGGCTTTTGGAAGCATTGTGGGGGTACTGTATTCAACAGTGGATTTATCCACAGGAGGTTCAGTGTCCTGGTGCTACTGGGGGTGGGACCTGGCTGGAAAAGGTAGGTTACTGAGGGTGTGACCTAGCAGGGAACATTTCCTACCCCAGATCCTCCCTTCTCTCTCTGCTTCCTGGCAACCATGACACAGGTAGCTTTCCTCTGTCAGACCCTTCCACTGTGCCATTTCTGCAATCAACTGTGGACTGAAACTTCTGAAACTATGAGCTAAAATAAACCCTCCTCCTTTATGTTGTGGGTGCCTAGTATTGTCCTAGCCATGAGGAAAATGACTAAGACAGGATAGTTCAGAACCTTTCCAAAATGCAGCTTGAAGTATAATAGCTTTATCAATATATCCATTTAATTTTTTTTTTATTTTTGAGACAGGGTTTCGTTATGCAGTTCAGGCCAGTCTTGAGCTCACTTTGTAGCGCAGGTTGGTCTCCAAGTCACAACTATCCTCCTGCCTCAGCCTCCTGAGTGCCAGGATTATAGGCATGTGCCACTATGCCCAGCTAAATATATCCATTTAATGAAATATTACAGTGTCATTGTAAGTGATAGCTGTATCAGTGAGGGACTGGTTAGAGCAGGGAATAATGGAAAACTGGTAACTGGTAAAAATAATTAGGTAAGACTAGGCAAATTGATTTGAAAAGGTGTGCAGGACATGTTATTAAGTGAAAGAAAGCAAGTGTGTGAGAGTAGAAAATCTCACCTGTGTAATGGGATGCTACATGACAGACAGACAGACAGACAAGACACATACACACACACACACACACACACACAGACACAAGGGGAGAATGTCTTGGCAATAGCTCAGGGGATGAAGACACGTTTTCTCTTACTGCTTGAATTTGCAAACTACTTTTATTTAAACACAAAACAGCTGACACCAGAAACTATCTAGAAATAATGTTAAATGAAAAAAGCAGTATCATAACCGGCATGAAGCAGAAAAATAGTAAGATTGTAGGTTTTCTTTTCAAAGTTTCAGTAAATCACCTATATTACTTTTTCTGCTATTCAGTACTAGAACTGTAGTTGTTTTACTTTTATAGAAGAAAAATTAAAAATCCAGTTTCTCAAACCAGGATTTGCTCTCCCACCCCAAAAGAACAAAGTGACAATGTGACTGGATTGAACAAGTAGGTGCATATAGACACAGAAAAAAAATGAGCTTTCACAGAAGCTCAGTTTAATTTGTGTGAAATCAGAATCAGTCTGTGGCATTCTACATGTAGCCAAAACAGTTATTTGTTTTTGGTTTTGCTGTGTTTTACAGTGCTGGGGGTGAAACCCAAGCCTTGAGCATGCTAGGAAACAATGCTATTACTGAGTGTCACACCTAATCCTGTATTTTAGATTAATAAGCTTAAAGCAACAAGCCTGAAAGGTGACTATGAATACATTGCTACGACAGCAAAAATGTATTAAAAATCAGTTTATCAGAAATTTGGAAATTCAGATAATTAAGGAGGGCATAAATATGTATATAAAACTAATCAGAATGCTTGGCTACAAGCGTTAAGTATTTGTTGGTTCAGAGGTCAGTGGAGAATCCTTTATAAACATAAAGAACCATAAAAGTTCCAAGTAATGGCTGTTGACGACCATAACTACTATTCTATTTATCAATTACCAAAGTTACCATTTTTTGAACTGTAACTGATTAGGTATTTTAACTAAAGGGTCAACTTACATATTTCTGAGCTGGCAAGACAGTAAAATCCTTAGAGGCCAAAAACCAAGTAAAAGTAGGAAGGCAGGAAGACAGAGCTGAAGCTGGCTCCCTAGATATGGTTCTTCAGTCTGGGTACAAGGGGCCAGGGGCCACAAGTAAAGCTTGGGCTCAACCAGATGGGAAGTTGATAGGAATCTCTTGCCCAGAGGACTACACACCATGTAAGGGGCAGGCTAGAAAGGCAAAATCCCCAAACTTCACCTCTGCAGGGTACACAAAATAACTTGCTTGAGTCTCTGCGCTCTCTTGGGAAAGCAAAATCTCCCATAATGCAAAAACTGCCCCTCTTCGTAGCCTTATAGCCCTAACTTTTGTTCTATGAACAGCCTAAAAAGCTCACGCTGTGAGGTGCAGTTCATAGTCTCAGACTGGCTGTGTCTCCCAGAAGGCGATCCCAACTCTAGTTTAGGGTTATTTTCATTACACTCAGTGTCTACAATTTGCTAAATTTATTCTTCAAAGAACTTAGTACATCAAAGATGTGTCATTCTGCCAAACAAGGCCATAAATTATAAAAAAGAAATAGCTCGTAAGGTAGTATGACCCTTAAAATATCTAATGACCAAAGTAAATATTTTTTTACTGGGAATTAAACCTAGAGCTTTGCAAATGATAAACTTATTTTACTGTGGAGTGATAGCCACAGTCTTTTATTTTGAGACTGGGCTGAGCTAAATTTCACAGCTGGCTTCAAAGCTGAAGTCCTGTTTGCCTCAGAGTAGCTGAGATTACAGGTGTGCCACTGCAGCCAGCCCCAAGTTAACTTTTTAAAAAGAGTGAAGCAATTTACTCTAAAGTAAAATAGATATTCTGTCATTATTGTGTGATAAACTGTTAATTTTGTGTTCTTGTAGTAACACTGATAGATTTGCAAGAAATCAGTGCCTTAAATAAAAAAAGGTATAGAAAAGCAAAATGCAGGTATATACAGAGTTCTTCTTTTGTATACAAAAGGAGACATAAAAATATATTAATGATTTATTGCTGCAAAATGAAAAAAAAAGGATAATGCAAAAACAAATGAATATGGTTACCATATAGAGCTGATGAGAATCATGTAGAAAGAATGGGAGTGTAGGGCTGGGGATTTAGCTCAGCAGCATAAGCGCTTGCCTTGCAAGCACGTGGTTGTGAGTTCAATCCCTGGTACCGACTAAAAAAAAAAAAAGAATGGGAGTATATACCTCTTTATATAGTTATGGCTTCTAGCCATGTTAATATTTTAACATATTCAAAAATGTAAAATACAAAAGAATAATCCCCAACTCAAGAAAACAATATTCTTATAGGATATATTCTAAGGACAAAAAGGACTTCAAAGAAATCTTGAAAATTTTTAGATAGTTTGTTATGGTAGTGGTATTGACATAATACTAAAACTATTTCCATAATGTGACAGAGCAAATAAGTAAAAACACTGATGTTGGTAGGAACTAGGTTATTTATTATATAAGAAAGGTGACTGTAAGGATACCCTGTGTCAATTTGAGAAGTTTAGAAGCTTAACTAAGTGACTTAGCAGTTCTGCACCCTAGGGGGTAGAGCACATGCCCTATGGTGGCTGCTTCTGTCCTAGGATATTGTAATGGTTGATTCACTGCGTCAACTTGAGAAGGTTAGAAGCTTAACTAAGAGACTCAACAGGGGGCCAGGGTCCTCGCTTTGTAAACATCTTCAGCCTGTACAAGAGGGCACTGAGACGGTGTGAGTACTGTACCTGCTCTAGGGTGGGTAGCTTGCTTGCAATATAAGGGAAGAAAAGAGGCTTGTTCTCCCTGTTTTGCTCTTGTTGCTTTTGCTGCCTTCTGTTGCCATGGACTCTTGCTCTTCTGCCATACCACCCTTCCTCAGAGCCAGTGGATTATGCACTGACACCTCTAAAATCTGTGAGCTAAATAAATCTTTCTTTCCTTAATTTTGGCTGTTAGGTATTTTGTCTTAGCAATGAGAGAAAAGTAACTAAGACGGTGATACAATAATGGAACATGGGAATATATAAAATGATGACCCTTGTGGTTTTGAATTTGAATTACAGTAATCAGTATGAACTTGTGACATGCACCTTGCAATTAAAAAAAATTTGTTTTGGTGTGTGTGTGGAGGATGAAGGTTTGCTATATGACGCCCAGCTGACCTTGAATTTATGATGTTCCTACTTCAGCTTCCTGAGTGACTGGGATTACAGGTACATGCCAATTCATGACTTTAAAGAAAAAAACTAAACACAGACACACACACACACACACACACACACACACACACACACACAGACATACACACGTCTTTTTAATTTCCCAGCTGTATTTATTGAACAGCTCTGGAAGCAGTGATAGTCATAGGAATGAGCAGAATCACTGTTTGGATCTTGGTTTCTAATATTCTCCATTAAAATGAACCAAGATTCCTGGCAGAAATTCCTGGCAGGTCTAAGGTAAGCAGAAGTGAGCCTGAAGAACAATTCGTTATGACAGAAATCAAGAAGATGTGCAAAGGTTACTGGGTCATATCAAAAGGATATTCAGCTTGGTCAGAAGGGCTCCCATTGCTCCAATTTGGTATACATGAGAATTAAAGCAAAAAATTAACAGCTTCCCTCAACTAGGATTAATGGACTAATAACACTTTGAGGTCCTAAAAATTCCATTATTTCATGATAGTTCACATGCATGAAAAAGAGGAGGTAGTACAGCTGTTCTCTGCAGAAGCAGCTAATCATTTGGAAGAGATGACTGGATTAGAAAGTCACCATTTTCCCACCGGCAATATAACAAAGTAAGGATCATCAATGGGAAGTTATGAAAGAATAGCAGTCACATGACTTCACAGATTATTTACTAAAAATGCACATTTAAAATGGAGAGATCTTGTAGACTCCATCTTAAGAAAACTGAGCCAACCAATGATGAGACAAATTGACATTATTTGCCTCCTGTGTAAATGTATGAAAAAGTAACATCATCTTTGAAATATTCTTGGAAAAATGTTTAAACTGAATCTGATCATGAGGAAACAAACAGGCAAATCTAGATTGTGGGTCATTCTAAACAAACAAACAACAAACACAAACCCACCTGAAAAACTGGTCTGGATCTTTAAAAAAGTCAGCATCATGAAAGATTGAGAAAAGGGTGGAGGACATTTCTATATTAAAAAGGACTAATAACATCAGAAAATTAGTGCATCATGTGGTTCCTGACAAGGTCCTTGACTGCGGAGAAAAATAACTACAAAAAGTATTTTTAGGATACTTTAACATTCAATGACTGTTAAATATGTGGAGAGAGAACTGAGTGCTTATGTAGGAGAATTTTTGTAGGAGAATGTCTTAGGGGAGATATGCTATTACTAACTTTCAAATGGTTCAGAGTAAAAACAAAGTGTCCTTGTGTAGCAATAAAGTCAAATGGCTAAATGATGATTATAAGGATTCTGGATGAAAAGTAGTGTATATATTTGCTCAGTGTACTGTGCTCCCAACTCTTCCGTGTGTTTGAAGTCTTTCAAAATAAAGTTGTTGAGGAGAGAAGAAAGAAGTGGGACCAATCAGAGTATCTATCAATAAAAACAGTTCAACAAATTCAGACACAATAAAATATGTTACAGATGTATGTAAAAAAAAAAAGAGTAAACAAGCTCTTTACACACTTTTTTGAAACATTCTGAAGATAGACTTTCAGTATACATTATCAAATATATAGTTTTCTATATTGAATGTACATTACATAGATCATTCATATGTGTACACAAAATTTCAAAAATAAAGGGAATTGACTGCTCTGTTAATGAGAAAAAAATAAGCAAAACATTATGCATAGTATGCATATTTACAATGAAACACAGAGAAAAAATTTAAATATTTTTATATGCAAAACTCACAAAAAATATAGAGCCAGTCTGGTGGCGCATGCCTGTATTTCCAGGACTTGGGAGTCTGAGGCAGGGGTAACTGTGAGTCTGAGGCCTGCCGGGGGTACATAGTGAGTTCAAGGCCAACCTGAACTAGGTAGTGAGACCCTGTCTCAAAAAACCAAAACAAGAAACCCAAAAAAACAAAACCCCAAAAAAGAAACACCAAATAGAACATTGAAAAAATGTTTATTTCCTGGATGTTACTAGTTTGTTTTGTCCATTGAAAAGACAATCTTGTGGCTTCATTTGTTTCTTCTTTAAGGATTTTTTTGTATATGTACTGAGTAACATTTTGGCCATTTTTTAAAAGATCATGATACACAGCACATTAACCATTGTTATTCTCTAATTATTTTTGTTATGAAATTTTGTTTTATTTTTTCATAGAGGCAGAATACTTTTTATATTTTCTTTACTAATAATTACCTTGTTACATTTAAAAAAACAGTAAAAAAATTATCAGGAAAAATAGGAAGTGATTAGAAATGATTTTAAAATCCAGGTTTTATCCTGGAGATGAACAGTTATTTCAGGTTTCTTATCTAATTTCTATTTATCTGGCAAGAGACCTCTACAGGAAAACACTGGTTCACAGACATGATCTAGTGACTGGGATTGCTGCTGGGGAGATGTGGAAGCTGGGTGAGTAGTACAGGAGCAACAGACTTTTGTCTGTATATATTTGGCTTTATATATTGTAAACTTGAATCAGGTCAATTTATTATCTTCTGAAATAATTAGAAAATAAAAGAGCAGGCAATGAGGAAAGTGGAAGCAGGCGTTTGTCAGTAAACAGAGTCATGAAAACTAAAAAAGAAGGCAACTTGAAATATAAATTTTAAGATTTATTCATGCATGCCTCACATAGAGGGAGGAAAAATGGCACAATAAAAGTCCCAGACAAGCTTTAGCAGATGCTATCTAAGCATCATGCAGAGGACAAACAGGAAAAATAGGGCAGCAAAGTGAGAGGAGACACACGGCAAAGGTATAAAAATGATGTTTGGGGCAGGGTGCGGTGGCACATGCTTGTAATCCCAGCACTCAGGAGGCTGAGGCAGGAGGACTGCTGTGAGATCAAGGCTGGCCTGGGCTACAATGTGAATTCAAGGCCAGCCTGAGCTACATAGCAAGACCAACAAGGGGAGAGAGGAGAGGGGAAGAGGGGGAGAGGGGAGAGGGGAAGAAGGGAGAGGGGAAGAAGGGAGAGGGGAAGAAGGGAGAGGGGATGTTTGAGAACTCTCTTCCTGAACATGGCCTCTGTAGGAAAGCTATGGCAAATAGCTCACAGTTCTTGATGGGCTTTGAGGTCTTTGCAAACAGAGACTTGGCCATATAAAGCTCAATAGACTTAGGATATAACTTCTAAGAGTAAAGATGTTCTCTCACCTGGACTAGGGCCTTCTAAAATTTCTTTTATCACCATCCATGGTTCTTCCAGTGTGGGAATCACAGTTGGTCTGTACACAGTCAATCCTGTTCAGGAGGAATATAATGCATTTTATCCTGGAGATAAACAGCTATGCAAATTTTATTACCTAAATTAACTGATTTCTTAGACCTTTATAGAAAAATTACAGTGAGGGCCGGGGATTTAGCTCAGTGGCATAAATGCCTGCCTGGCAAGCACGAGGTCATGAGTTCGATTCCCCGTTACCAAAAAAAGAAAAAAGAAAAGAAAAAAGAAAAATAACAGTTCAGGGACATGATCTAGTAAGAGAACTGGGTCTCATCCTTTCAGAGCTAGGATAATAATTTCCTGCTACCAAGAAAGTATGTCTCAGAGATCCCAGGGGCAGAATTCTTCCCACACAGCAAAGAGAATGGGCAAGGCTAGCTGTGGCACTGTGACATTATACATTCAGTGATCTTTCATTTAGAACGTTTTTGTGCCTGAAAGAGGAGACTATTCACCTCTAGACCTTATTTTTAGGCAAACAGTTCACAGCTTAAACCACTGTTAACAACTAGGGGCAGAAAGATACTCTAGCATTCCGGGAAGAGGAGTATAGACGATACCTACCTAGAGAAACCATGTTCCAATAGTTTTGTAATGTCACAGTCTTGTACAGTTCCTTCTGTACAGGACGCATTAGCTCCCAGTCCTCTTGAGTAATGTCCACAGCCACATCTCTGAATGTCATTGATTCCTAAAATATCAAGTATAACCTAACTTGGTTCAAGAACCATGGGAAGGAGGACAGTGGTAACAGGCATGCATCAAGCGATGGCGGGGTCACAGAATCTTAAGCTTTAGGAACCTAGCAGTATGCATGACTCCACGGCATCTCTCAATGGCCTTAAAGGAAAGTTTTAAGTAAATCAGAGTTTGTTCTCAGGTGCTACTGGAACATACACTAATGGTTCTTTTGTCTTAAAGGAGAAATGGACTGGGGACGTAGGTAGGTGGTAGAGAGCTTGCCTCCGCATGCTCAGAGCCCTAAGGCTGATCCCCAGCACCATAAAAAGAAAAAGGAAAAAAAAAAAGGAAAGAGAAAGGGTTTGAAATTTTAAAACTAGGTGATAAGAGTTCTATGGTTTTGTCTTTCAAGATCTACCCTAAGAATTCAGTATTTTAATTTAAAAAATTTTACATGCTCTATAATGACAAGCAGAATAGTTCTTTAGTTTTATTTTCCTCTAATGCTAGGGATTGGACCCATGACCTCATGTGCTCTATCACTGAGCTACATCCCTAGCCCTCTTTTACTCCTTAAAAATAACACCAGAACCAACAAATGCACAGCTAACTGCTGCACCTTTAGACATACTTCACATTTTGGTAAGCTTGGTGGCCTTTCCTTTGTCTCTTTTGTTAAAAACAAGTTGATTATTCTTTTTGGAGGAGCAGTAATGGGTACTGAACTGAGGGCCATATCCCTGGCTCTATTTTTTTGAGAAAAGTTCTAAGAAGTTGCCCAGATGAGACTTAATCTTGTGATCTTCTGCTTCAGCTGAGTAGCTGGGATTACAGTGCTATCACACATGGCTCTTGATTATTCTTATGTGTTCATTTTTTCATATAATTTTCAGTCTCTTAAAAAAAATCCCTTTGGGGCTATTGTGTCTTTCTCCACGTCACCCCGCCTTGCTTTCTCCAGGGTGTCTTTTTTTTTTTTGTGGTACCAGGAATTGAACTTAGAACCTCGTGTTTGCCAGGCAGATGTTGTGCTGCTGAGCTATATCCTGGCCCCATTCAGGATGTTCTTTTATCTTGCTCTTTCCTCTTTTACCTGGTCCAAGCTTGCTCTGCAGAGCCAGTTTCTCTCTCTCTCTTCATTTTTACTTTTCTCCTTGCTTTTTGAAAAAAAAAATTCTTTTGGAATATTAAAATCTCACTTTGAATTTTAGAGAGAACTAGCTGGGCATGGTGGTGCATGTCTGAGTAACTTGATGAGACTGTCTCAAAATAAAATAATACAAGGGTAGAGATATAGCTCAGTAGTAGAGAACTTGTCTAGCATGCATGAGGCCTGGGGTCAATCCTCAGTGAAAACAAAAATAAGACTCATGATCAAAAAGTATACCACATAATCCATGACCATTAATTACTTGTTCATAGGGAAAATAATACTAGTAACTATTATTTACTGCTCACTTACTGTAATTTAGGATAATAACAAGTCTCAATATTTAATCCTCACAATCTAAGAGGTTAAGAGTAATGAAGAATCCTGTCCCAAGCCAGATTCAGTGTTGAGTCAAGAACTAAAACCATCTGGCTATGAAGGTAAATGTCTAACCTTTACTGCTAATTTAAAAGTATATCAAAGAAAGACAATGGAAGCACATTTCCCTAACAGGCCAAGGAAGAAACCTGAGGCTTAGGTCCTAGACAAGGCTTTTGAGGACATAGTTGTTACAGGGGCAAGAAGAAAATATTCTTATATATATCTTCAAAAATCACTTTAAAAATCATAACCCCTCAAACTCACTTCAGTCACCAAGCCAGTGAGCCACTCTGACTGAAAGACATATTTTCCTCTGGTGTCCTCCTCTGGAGTATCTTGGGAAAGGGCAGAATTCTGAGGAGCTAAGGAAAAGAAAAAAAGACTGTGAAGATTAGTCCTATTTATATAGGTTAGGAAACCCTTAACCAAATACATTCCTTGACTGTTGATACTCCTAAGTGAGAAGTCAAAAGAAAATCAGCACTCATATTTCAACGAGTTAGAGGGAAAGGTCAATGATTTGTCCTAAAACACCAATGCAGACTGCAACAATAAATGTACTGTGGGACCTTTAAGTATAAGTAGAAAATCTACAATTTTCTACTAAATCCTTATCTGAGATCAGTTTTGTCAGTAGTCTCTTTTGCTCATAAGGGAATGTTCTTTGGACACTATCTTTGGAAGTATGTTACTTGTATTGGTCAACTTTCCCATTGCTGGCACCAAAAGACCTGATACCTACTTGGAGGAGAGGCTTAATTTGGCTCATGGTTTCAGAGCATTCTGTTCATGGTTAGCTGGCTCCAAAGGAGCAACGGACAGAAGGGCATGGTGGGCCAAAGTCACTCACCTCACAGTGGCCAGGAAGCAGAGCAGGGGAAGAGTGTCGGAGAAGAAGGGGCCAGGGGGACCAGATATAGTACCTAAGCTCACACCTCTGTAACCCACCCAGAGATACCCAGAAGTGTACTTTACCTCCCACTGGGTAGCTAAGAAACCAAACTGACAATCTAGCATAATTGTCAGATTATTACAAAACCCAATTCTCAAAGCAAATGATCAGCAGAATAGTGCAAACCTCTGCAAGTAAATTTCCTGAGGGTCTGCACAAATTAATTTGGCTGTGTCTAACCATTATTTCATGACATTTTCCCTCTGAGTTTCATTTGTGTTTGGTCCCAAGCAATCTGGAAGGGAGACACTATACAGGATGGAGCTTACGCTAGGCCTTGTTCTCACTCATTCAGTGACCTCTGTTCTAATTTCTTTGATGGGACTCTCAGAAATGCTAGTTGTCTTTTCTAACCACCTAGGGATTCCTTCCTTCTCTGGTTTATAGTTCTCACCTTCCTCTTCTAGAATCCGAGTCAAATCTTCCACCAGAGTCACCACTTCCTCTGTAGTCTCTGGATACTGGGATTTTACCCATGTCCTAACCTCACCGGGAAGGATGGTCAGAAATTGCTCTAGCACCAGCAGCTCCAGGATTTGTTCCTTTGAGTGGATCTCAGGTCTTAACCATTTAAGGCAGAGCTCTCGCAGTTTGCTCAATGCCTTTCGAGGACCAGCCATGTCTGGGTATGGAAAATTCCTAAAATTCTGTCGACAGGTCTCAGTATCACGCAAGAGTCTTGAAGTAAGAGTTTTCTTTTCTAAACTGTGAAGTCCACATTGGGCCTTGTCTGGCTTCCACATCCGAAGGATTTGGGAGCGTGAAGAATTGTTCATCCTCTTTCTTGAGGGCAACATTGCTATAGATAAGATAGTCAAGATGGCAATATCTTTTATTTCTCCAGTAATGAGCCAACAGCTTGGAGTGTCATTTTACAGCCACAAAAACATTATATCAAGAGCTGCCGCAGCTGGAGGCAGAACAGGATGAAGGTAGCAGCCTGAGGCACAAATTTTGAGCCCAGAATTTACAGGGATGAGTAAGAGACCCTGAAACACAAGAATGGACCACAAGATCAAGAAACCTGGGTGTGCTACTACACACATACACACAGAAACAATACTCCCCAGTGTGCAATAAACACACTTAGGTTTTATCTTGGTCTTTCACCTGCATGCTGGGCAGGGCGTGAGTGGGTGGGTGGGAAGGTGATGCTACCATTAAAAGGTGGTGGCAGAATAAGCATTCGCAAAAACAATTAACTTGTAACTTGCTGAAACAAACTAATATTTTCACAGCAAAAAAAATGTTTCAGTATTTTAGTCACTGATGTCACACAAGTTAGTTTGCAATGTCTAAACTGGTTCTCAGCAAGAGTACACTTCCTGTTAGTGGGTACTGAAAGGAGAATTTCTTCTTAGTAAAGTGTTCAAGGTTCCTAAGAGAACCGTGAGGGGAGAAATGGGCGAGTCATGCATTAGCTTCGTATGTCATTGCGGGCCTATGATCGTTTTTCACTATCATCAGGCCAGGAAGACAAGCCGGTTGGACTAGAAAGCAGTCGAAGAGGTGTGCCTGAAAGCTATTTCAGTGCTTCTTCAGGAGACTGCTCCTTTACAGATATATCTGAAACGAGCAATGCGAAAGTAACCCTCGGAAGTAGCCGGACCTGGAGGAATACGACCCACACCCACTGTGCCCGGTGCCAGCTCTCAGTCCCCAGCCCCGTTCCACCAACAGTGCTGCCACCAAAGCCAAGTGTTTACAAGGCCCTGAGGAGAGGCACCGGCCACCCTGGCCTGGCCCAGCCCGGCCCGGCTTGTGTCGCCGGCCCTTCTAGGTTGTTTCCTCTTCTCTTTTAGCCGGAGAGGAGAGGCCGAGAGCAGAGGGGTGTGGGTCCCCCAACGCCGCCTGCACCCCATCCTTGCACCTGCAGAAACCAAGTGTATGCATGGGCTGGGGCTCCAGGCCCGACCGCGCGGACACAGCGCCGCGGACATCGTTACCTTTCGCCGGGATCCGGCGGCCGCGCACTCCGAGCGGCTCCAGAGGCCACGGGCAACAATGGCGGCGGCGTCACTGGCGCCTGCGTGGCGGATTCAGTCCTGCGCTGCGGAGGGGCCTCTGGCGCCGCCGCTTCTCTCCCCCGGAATGCACAACGCGCCTCGGATAGCAGTCGCAAGTCTCAGTCCGGTCCTGAGAAACACGGCTCGGAACCGAGAACCTCGGTTTTGCTCCGACCTCGCCTCACCCCCACTGCGCATGTGCGCCAGCAGAACGCTGCGTGCCTGCAGAGCCAATCAGAATCCAGGTTTGGATCTACCCTTCCACAGCCCCTGGCCCTGGACCTGTGTCCATGGCAACCACCTCCACCCATCACTAGGACTTGCTTGGTAACCTGAAGGCTTTGAAAGGAAATTTAAAGTTTCTTAGGGCAAAGACAGGTCTGATAAGACGATTTAGAGGCCTGGGAGGAACCAGATGCTAGAGAAACGCTTTGAGGTTGAGGGTCCCTGTAATTACCAACAGAAACCTGCATGCTAGCGTTTGAGGGGAAAGATGTCACGAAAGAATTGGGTTTAAAGGGAGAAAAACCTGAAGTAGTGTTTTGGGATTTACTGTGCATAAACACTTCAAGGTTCTGAATTCCTTCTCAAGAATTTGAGACTTTCGGACTGGGAACACATAAGCACACGCACACGCACACACATACACCAACATGTTATTTATGAGTTATACAAATGAGAAAAGAATAGAAAAATGAAAGGATAGAAAAACACATTTCAAGTATTCCTATGATCTACTGCTTTTTTTTTTTTAAATGAAAACAAACAAAAAACCTGCTCCAGCCGGGCACGCTGCAATCCCAGGATAATCACTGTGAGTTCAGGCCAACCTTGGCTACATCGTGAGTTCAAGATCAGTTTAGACTGCTTAGCAAGACCCTGCCAGAAAACAAAACAAAACAAAACAAAACTCACAGAAACGATGTAGCCATCATAAATATGTTCCTAACAATAAAGTCTCAAAATTTTCTAAACAATAACGGATGTAATTGCAAGGAGCAGAGCATAAATAAACAACTGAAATGGCAAGTTTTAATACTCCCTACAGTGCACAGTGTACTGTCAGATTCACCTATGAGAGCAGAGATATTCATTTTTCTAGTTTCCAAAGGTGTATCGCTGCAGATTTCTCACAGCTAAATACCTCCTAGACAAATGAAGACGCCTCCCACAAACTGCATTCCCCTCCAAAAAAAAAAAAAAAAAAACAGAAGTTCAAACAGCTGATCTTCTTACCTCAATTTGCAACTTCTTGAATGGGCCATCTTGGCTTAACAGTTCCCCCAAGGGATCAAACAAGGTCTCTGTTACAATCACACAGCCCTTCAGTTTGTTATTCTGCCTTATCCTCTTTTTTCACACCCGAACAGGCTTTTTTTTCCCACCTACAGAATACTACCCAATAATTCCCTTATGTGTAATTTTCCATATCACACAGTTTTTAGGGAATCTTCCCTACAACAACAGTTGGTATCACCAGTGATCTTAGGAAAACAAAGTGTAAACTGGAATTGAAAACCTGCCAGATTGCTGGCAGTGAAGACCATATTGCCAGTGACTGGTGAAATTAGAGATGGCACATGTAAGTTTATAATGATGTAATTGTTAAAAATGTCACTGATATTAAACAGTGGGATATTGATGGAAAGAATGCTGAGGAGGGTCCTATATCTTGTCTTTGTGTGTGTGTGTGTGTGTGTGTGTGGTATTGGGACTCTAACCCCAGGCCTTCTTATTGAGCTACATTCTGAGCTACATTCTTGAGCTACATATCTTAGCTATGGAGCTAAGAGAAAATAAAATAATAAATTTTATTTTGGGACAGGGTCTTGCTAAGTTGCTAAATTGTCCAAACAAGGCATGAACTTTCTATCCTCCTGCTTCAGCTTCCCAGAGTGCTAGGTTTACAGATGTGTGCCACCATCTGAAGTATCATGCACTAATCAGGCCCAGAACCTCTAGGAGGATCTAAACCCCCTAGCAGAATTTGAGATTCTCTGGGGGCTGAGACAAAGAACTTATCTGGGCAGCCCATATTTATACATAGCAAGCGAACATGCATATAGAGCAGTGACTCTGCCTATAGGGGGTTAGTCAGTGATTCCTTTGGCTTCCTCGGGGAGATAGAGACCTCTTTAGAATATCAGTCCTTGATGGTTTATCCTTAGGATGTGGGTGCGTTTGTTTGATCTTTTGTCATGAGGTCTGGCCCACAGTGGGAGATGTCTGCCTCCCCCACAGTTACAAGGTATCTAGTCTTCTGCACTGGTTTCTTCCAGGGCCCAGCCTTATCTGACTGCCTGTAATATTTCTGTCTAATTCAGCTGCCTGTAACAATGGTTTTAGGGGGTAGAAGTTCAGACAGCATGGCACAAGGTCTAATGATGGTACCCATTTTCTGCATCACATCATGGTAGGAACACATATGCATCTCTGTGTGTGGTTTCTCTCCTTCTATAAAGCCAACAGGAATCAGTTTTGAGGCTCCTCTCATTAATCTAATCACATTTCAAGGCTCCCATCTCTAAACATCTGTCTTGGTTATTTTTCACGTTGCTGAGACAAAACACCTGACACCAAAGTTAAATGAGAAAACCTTATTTCAGTTCACAGTCTGTAGAGGTTTCAGTCTATGGTTGGCTGGTTCCAAGGCACAGCAGCATGGCAGAGGGGCGTAGTAAAGGAGAAACAGTTCATATGCGGCATGCAGAAGGCAGCAATAACAAGCAGTGGCAGTGGCAGCAGTTTGGCTTTCCTTTCTCCCTTTGTATGCCATCCAGGCTATAAACCTATTGATTGGTGCCACACCCAGGGTGGGGCTTCCATTATCCACACCCTTAATCCCACTATTACATCATTAAACCCAGTATCACACTCTTAATCCACATCCACACAGCTTAATGACACCTATGAAACTTCTCACCTATGACTGCCTGAGGTTTTGGGGGACATCTAGGTGCAAACCATAATAACACCACAGATAAAGTTTCCACTCTCTTAATACTGTTAACACATCGCTTTGGGATTGAACTTCTGTGTTAGTTTGGAAGAAGCACAAATCATAACAAAGGGTTATTACTAGGAGTTAATGACAAGGAAAGGCTTATGCTAATTAATGGTCAATTTAAGGGAGAGTAAAAGAATCAGAGATCTTGAAGAATGATGGCAAAAGTGCTGAGAATCAGGTCATAGGACTACACTAGGATTGCATTAGCTTTAGCTAAGATAGAATTATCAACTCTAACATCTTTGTTATGCCAAGTTTAGTACCTTGTTTGGAAGGGAGTAGAACTGAGTTTTTAAATGGGAGCATTTTGGTTTATGTACACATTTTAAAACACTCCCCTTGCCCCCAGTTTTCTGGGCCTACAAAAAAGAAGGGATTAAAAGGTTCAGTACAGTGAGCATTTAGAGTGAGTTGCATATGAAAGGCTGGAAAACTTACCAGCTGATTGTGTTTACTTGGAAGATCATTTGCTGACATAAAGTAAATGCTAGTAGAGAAATTCAGTGACAACTGTCCTTTGTGGGACCAAGGCTGGCAGTAGGGTATTTGTTTCAGAACCAGGCTTCCTGAGAATGTCACTTAACCTTCAGAAACAAGGTCCACTCATTTAGCAAAATGAACAGTAGGGTCCAAGTGGAAGGCGAAGAGATTGGAAAGAGATGTCTTGTCTTCAGAGAGCTATGGGGGAACTTAGCAGAATATGGTATCTCCATAGGCAAAATGGATTGATTAATGATCAATCCATTCAGTCAAATAAAATTGAAGGATGGATAACTGAGAGGCTCATAAAATTTATCTTCCATCCAATTTCCAGACTCTGCTCAGTTTTCACACCCAAAATCCTTTGAAAAGTCTACCTCATTAAATATTCCTCAGCCACAGAAGATTTATGCCCATTTACTCAGGTCCACTGGTAAAGGGGGGAGTACTCAGAAGTCTCAAAACTGTTAGGTACAGGGTCTAAGTGAATCTTGATACTTCACAACCCAGTGACTCAATGACCTCTGTGTTAAATGGAGCATGGGAACCAGGTGATAAACTCATGGCAAGTCCAGGGGATGCACTGTCTCACTCATTTGTAGTTTTCTAAGAGCTTAAATGTGTAATTGGAACAGATGTTCTTTTCTCCTCTTTTTCTTCCTCCTCCTCTTCCTCTGCCTATCTCTTTCTTTTTCTTCTTCCTTCCTTTTTTTGGTGGTACTAAAATTAAACCTACATCCTTGAATGAAATATGTAGGTGCTCTTCCACTAAGCCACATCCCTAACCCTAAAATTTAAATTTTTATTTTAAGCTGGAATTTCAGTGCAGGCCTGCAGTTCCAGTAATTAGGGAGATGGAGGCAAGGTTGCAGGTTTGAGTCTCACCTGAAGTAGTGTGACCCTGTTTCAAAATAAAAATTATTTTTAAAAAAGGTTATGAGTTATAGCTAGTGGTAGAATGCCCCTGGGATTTATTTGTAGTAGTGCCAAAAACTGTTTCTAATTGACAAATAGTAATTGTACATATTTATGCAGTATATGTGATGCTTTGTATATGAATACATTGTAGGATGACCCAATCAGCCTAATTAGCATATTAATCACTTCATATACTTATTTTTTGCAGTGAGAACATTTAAAATCCATTCTTTAAGAAATTTGGAAATATACAGTAATTTATTATTGACTACTGTCATCATGAGTAATGAATCTCAAAAAGTTACTCCTTCTGTCTAACAAACTTGGAACAATATCTCTGCATGCCCACTGAAACCCCTTGCTTCCAGTAGCCCGACATTTTTAGATCGTGTAATGTTTGTCTGTTGGGACTTGGATTATTTCTTTTAGCATAATATCCTACAAGCTCATCAGTGTTATCCCAAATGACAGGATTTCTGCTTTTTAAAGTGGCCGAACAGCATTCTATTGTGTGCATATACTGCATTTTCTGTATCCATCCGTTACTGGATTCCTAGGATTCCATATTGTGATTGCTCAGATAAACACGTAAGTGCAGATGTTTCTATGAAACACTGATTTTAATTATTTTAGATACATATGTGAGACTTCTGGGTCATATAACTCCAGCATATGAATTGTAAGGCCATTCTCCATGATCGATCTACTAATTTATATTCCTGCTAACAATGTACAAAGGTCCCCTTTATTTCACATCCTCACCAATGCATGCTATCATTTGACTTTTTGAGAATACCCATTCTAACAGATGAGAGAAAACATCTCATTATGATTTTAATTTATATTTCCCTGATTAATGTGGCTGGATACTTTTTATAAATCTGGTGACTATTTCCATGTCTTCTTTTAAGAAATGTCTAATTAAGTTCTTTGCCCATTTTAAAATTGGGTTATTTTCTAGTTCTTGAGTTCTTCACATATTTTGGATATCAACCCCTTATCAGACAATGAGCGGCAGATGTTTTCTCCTGTTCTGTGATTGATTGCTTCATTTTTTTGTTTCTTTTGCTATGCAGAAGTTTTCAGTTTGATGCAATTTTGTTTGTCTACTTTTGTTTTTGCTGCATGTGCTATGAAGCTCATATTCAGAGAAATCATTGTTCAGACCAATCTCATAGGGTTTTTCTCTAGTAGTTTTACAGTTTCAGCTCTTACATTTAAGTTTTTAATTTATTTTGGGTTAGTTTTTGTATGTGGGATTAGACATGTAGATTCTTGCTATCTAAATTGTAAAATGGAGAGAAATATTATTCATCCTGTCTAATCTCATGCATCTTTTTAGTGAGATCTAATGTAATTCTGGAGTCAAGCACTTTTATAACAAGAGGTTGCTGAAACTGTAAAATAATGACTTTGCCCAAATAATAGTAAAGATAAACCATGCATGCATCATTCATTTATGTGAAACAATGATGACTCAGGAGGAAATTTGGAGATGTGAAGTGTTTCCTTGGTCTTAACATATTTCACTACAGGCAGTTTACTGGTTACAGGAAGGGAAATAGTGATTATAAATTCTAGAAATTATATAAAACTTGGTTGGTTGATCAAAATTGGTGCTATAGTGGGTGATGGGTACACATTTTGTGTCTCTGCATGTGAAATCCTGAAAAGGCTACAGAACTCTAGATCTTTAGTTAAGACAGAATAGCCTGAATCCAGTTTTGAGAAAACATTAGATAATGGTGGTGGAATATTCTTTTGAAATATGGGGAGTATGAGGAATATTTATACTTTCAAAATGAACTACATAGAAAATCATGAAAACTTTCTGGGTTAAAGAGACACAAAGATACTTTGTAATTAAATGGCACAACTGACTATGAACTAACTCCTGTGATAAGGGGAAAAGTCATTTGAAAAATACAGAAAGGGCATTAGAATGGATAAATGTATTATATTGAGCTTGAAGTTATAGACATTGATAACAGTATTGTAGTATGTAAGAAAATATCTTAAATCTGAGGAAAAACTTTTAAAAGCATTTGATGGTAAATGACCATAGCATATATAACTTACCCTAAAATATATCAGGGAAAAATTATGTTTCTACACATGTGTGTTTGTGTGCATGGGCTTATAGACTCAGAGAAAACAGAGAAGATCTATTGAATGGAAAAATAATAATGAAAAAGGAGAAAAATTTAAAAAATATGTGAAATATGTGAACCAGAGTAAAGATTATATCAGCACTCTGTCTACTGATATTAGTTTTACAAACTTACATGCGTAACAAGCTGGTAATTCTTAGATGTCTTGTTTTTTTAATTCTTTAGCTGTTTCTGTAAAATCAGTTTCAACCTTATATCCAAAAAGTCAAAGAATAAAAATAGGTATCTGAGAACACATTAAAAAGGTACTGTGTGAACAAATACTTTATGGAGATGATTAGGCAATTCTGGAAAATGTAAAGATTATCTAAATAATAGGGAACCAGACTTATATGTTAAAAATTTCTAAGCACCTGCCTGGCAAGTGTGAGGTTGTGAGTTCGATCCCTGGTACCAAAAAAAAAATGTTTAGTTTATTAAAACAACACAAAATTATTATCAAGATCACCTACTCTCTTGTGAAGGCTGTGAAGAGAAAGTTTGAGGATAGGCCAGAGCAAAGCTTCCTTAGTGAGATTGTTATCTGTTTTTGGGATATGGTATCTTGTTTTTCAGGTTCTTTTTGTCTCAACTGAGCGAGATAAGCCAAACCAGTGACAAATTTTATTTGAAAAATTAAAAGTGAAGGGTAGAGGACAAATTGGCTGTGCAGAGCAGACTTGGAAAAGAGAAGAAAAATTTAAAAAGCAAAATAAAAGCACACCCTGCACTATACAGTGCAAGCTACAGTAAGGAAAGCCATTGTAGTGAGCTTTTCATGGTGTTGGTGTTGTTTCTTCCATGAGGGAATCCGTGAAAACTTCATATCCAGGACCCTATGAATTATTTGGCATGTGTATCACACTGACTCCCCCAACCATCTTTGCCAGGTTGTAATCTCCTATCACACTTGCCCCTCAGAGACACAAATCCTCATAATTCCTTATAGGCTGCTGAGGGAGTAGAAGTCTCTGTCTTCTATAGCTTCTTCTAGTTGGAAAGGGCTGTAGATTCCACCTACTGGGGATTATGTGCTCTGTAACTTCCTCGGCGTGCTGTGGCTCACTGGCTGGGTTGAAGAAAGAAAAACCTATCAGAAGACAATGAGAAAAGGGTAAGTGACCATTTAGCTGCCTGTTCGATGGGAGAAAGAAACTTTACTATTAGACCAAATAAGAGAAGCAAATCAGATTTCCATGCTTCCAATAGAGAAGAATGTATGTGGGAGGTGAATGTCAGATAATTCATGAAGAGTCTGAGAGCCATGACCTTAGCAAGATCCTATTTACTTGTCTGTAGCAGCACTGGAGACTTGCTTTTTGAAGAGAAATCTCGAGCCTTCCAGAGGCTCTTAGGAATAGCTTTTTCCTTTTGTGTGGTCTCCTTTCAGACAGTTCAGATAGAACTGCCTTTATTCTAGAAAGATGAGTCCAATTATCTGTCTCTGAAGTAGGTGTGGCAAGGATCACTGAAAAGGAACCCTGCTATTTTGGCTTTAATTGGTCTGTGGGAGTTTCCTTTCTCCAAGTTTTTATGAGCTTTGGTCTCCAGGGCAGACACTAGATGGTAGTTGGTGCCCTGAGCCAGGAGCTGGCAGAATTTGGTTCCCATACATTTAGACAGCGTATTGTACTTGGCCCAGATTGATGAGATATTGTAAGAGTTTTGTGTTCTCTACGTCTACTACCAATGGATATAAACAACCTCTCATTTAATATCTAAACTGGGGCTCAAATTCAGCCTAGTTTTGCAATTATTATTACTATTATTTGTGCCGGGGATTGAACTCACAGCCTTGCGTTTGCAAAGCAGACACTTAGACTGCTGAACTAAACCCTCAGCCTCAGTTTCGTGATTATTACAAACCCTCATGAGTGCTACTGGCAGTAATCAGAGCCATGATTCAGATGTTTCTTGGTGAAATTTTGCCAGAGCTTGCTTTAGGGTCTGGTTGGTTCTCTCCACCTTTCCAGAGGATTGAAACCATTTCTTATGTAAGATTTTATAGCTTGTCACTGCATCCCTTGAGCAAGGACCAGAATGGTTCCTCAGGACCTGAGAATAATGTTAAGGTTTTGAGGAATTATAGAACTTCCCTTTTTGCTGCCTTACCAGCCTTTTGATTTCCCAAGGAGACTTCAAATATGTCTCTTTGGCAACCTTTACAATACACAACTGTGACTTGACTGGGAATATGGATTGCCTCTAAGATTTGTAGAATTTGCTTTATAAATGATTATTAGTCAGTAATCCTTTTCCTTTCTAGATTGCTGCATTGGAATATAGCACCAGAAAGACATATTCAGAGTCTGTATAAATATTTAAACTTTTACTCTTTTCTAATATCAATGCCCAGGTAAGAGCTATTAACTCTGCCTTTTGAGCAGAGATTCCTGGGGAAAGAAGTTTAGCTTCAATGACCTGTTGTGAATTGAAACTGTATAACTTACCTTTTGATGTCTGTCTTGGGCAAAGTTACTTTTCTCAGTGAGCCATACCTTCTCAGGATCTTGGAGGTGTAAGTCACTAATGCCCTGCCTGCTTGCATAGGTCTGGGAGAGTACTTGTTCACAAGAGTGACTAGTTTTGGTTGTATATTCATCAAAGAGGCAGGGTTAATAGTAGTGCAAGCTTTTATAATAACCTCAAGGGTAGTGAGAAGTGGTTGATGCTGAACTAGGGGCTGAGCATATGGCTCATTGACACAGAGACTGCCTAGCAAGCACAAGGTCCTGAGTTCAATTCCTGGTATCCTCCCGAAATCTGAAACCTCAGGGGTGACTAAGAGCATGACCTAATACTTGGTAAACCATTCCCCTGTTAACCACAAGTAACCCATGTCTCCAGAATAGCTCTAACATGATGAGAAGTCAAGACTTCTCATCTCTGTCCTGAAATTAACCTTGCAGCTTCCATGTTGGGTACCAGGGACTATGATATATTTTACTATGCTGGGGACCAGGCTACATTATTGGGATTCCATGGTCTTCAGGCTGGTATGATCTTTCCTTGGGAAACAGAGAAGTATGTGGAAGGCTGCCATGCTTCCTGATTGTGCAGGGAAGGCTTTCAATTGCAGCACTTCTAAGACAAGATAACATCTGCTGAGGACAATGCAGACATTTGGGGTACAGGGAAGAACTTATTTTCCATTAATATTTTCCTGTCCACCATAGTTGGTATTCCAAGATAAGTATACTATCCCTTCTTCTATACTCCTCACTTGTTAATAAAAATTGACCAATTGATGAGATGGGAGTATCTATCTACTAGATAAGTTCCTCCCAGTTCCCTTTTACCTTGAATATTGTTTTTGTCTTTATTTTATCACTGTTCCCTCTCAAGTATGTTGGGGTCTGTTAGTCCCTGGAACTCCTCTGTTAGTATAGCTGTAGCTGCTACTGCTCTCAGGCAAGGTGGCCATCCAGTAACCTGTCATATAACTTTTTGAAGAGTATAAGTCTGAGTGGGGTTCTTGTCCTAGCCTTTAGCTCAAGACCCCCAAGGTAATTCCTCTCTTTTATAATATATAGAGAAAGAAGAATTTTCTTAAATCAAGTATTCTTAGTGCTGGAGTATGAGCATGGGTACGTTTTATTTACTAAAGACATTGCCAGCAACTTTTGCAGATTGTAGGGGCATAGACTCAGGGCCTTTGACAGCTTTGTATAAAAGTTTTGCCATTAGTCTGAAATTAGGCAAATACACCCTATAAAAGCCAGCCATTATCATGTAGGAACAAAGCTGCTGTTTGGTGGCAGGAGGCCCAAGATCATGTACAGCCTGGATCTGATCTAGACAGTTGTCATTCTCTAGGTATAAGAACATATTCCAGATATTAAATTTTTGGATGGATATATGAGCCTTTTCTTTGGAAATTTGGCATCTCTTCTTTACTAGAAAGTTGAGTTTACAAACTAGAATATCACCTATATACGTAGGATGGTTCCCTGTTTAAGCCTTAGTTTCATCAAGTCTTTCTCTAGTGTCTGAGCAAAAGGTGAGGACTCTTTAAACCTCTGTGGGAGAACCGTCCAATTACAGTGCTGCTTTTCTCTTGAATTGGGATTTTCTCATTGAAAGGGAAACATAAAGTGGGAATCTGGATGTAAGGGGGTGGAAAAATGCATCATTTAAATCTAAGATTGAGAACCAAGTAGTGTTCCCTGAAATTTGGGAGAAAATTGTATACGATCTGCTACTAGAAGATGTACAGGAATGACATCCTTATTAATGAGATAGAGGGTCTGCACCATTATTGATTAGTATATTCACAAAAGACTTAATGTACCTCCTTTATCTCTATGGTAAGAGCAGCCAGAATATCAGAGATAACTGGTAGTCACCTACTAGTATTGCAGTCCTAGTTTGGTTCTCTTGAGGGGAAAATACCCTTTCTAGGGTGGTTTCCTTCCCTTTTTAAAGTGCACTACTTATCCACACAGTTCCTAGCTTCGTGTAGGATTCTTTGTCTTTCTGAAAGTTGGCCTAGTTGTTCTTTGCACTGCCAGACATCTGAAACTGAAAGAGGAGACTGATTTTTTTGGCCTGGGGACTATAAGGAAGAGGTGGAAGAGACCTCCCAGTATCACCAAACAGGTCAGAAAGATTCATATCCCCCTGATATGGGTTCCTGTTGTGGGTTCCAGGAAAGGGTCATCCTCTTGGTTTTTGAGCATTCCTTGTGATAGTTACAAAAAGCCTAAAGATATAAGGCATGTTTTATGTCTTATGCAGCAAGAGTGCTCTCACCAGATATTGGATCTGCTGACATCTTGATCTGGGGCTTCCCAGTCTCTCAAATTGTGAGAAAGAAATGTTTGTGGTCTGAGGCACTCAGTATATGGTAATTGATATAGCAGCATGCACTGGCTAAACCACAGTGCATGTGTTCCAGTGTTGGCTTCATGTGTTGAAACTGGATGGAGGCTTAAGGAGAAAATGGTGTATCCTTATCCAAGCTTCCAAGGAGAATTGGAGCTCAGGTGATGTCTCAGGGAATAGTGAGATAATGGGAAGGTCAAAGTACAAGGCCATACAATGTTGTCCAGACCACAGAGGTCTGAGTTCCTCAAAGTAATGAAACTGATTCAAGCAATAGATGTTCTCTTATGTCATATTTTTAAAAATTATGAGTGTAGAGATTTCTGGGAAGATGGCAGAGTAGTGAGAAGCATGAAATTTGGTGTTTAGACACTGGAATATAGCAACATGATGAAGAGGTGAATGAAGAAAATGGGTCCCCAAGACCCAGGAAGTATCTAAAGTGAGCATTGAAGTCAATGGAGAGAGTAAAGAGAAATTTCAACAAAGAAAAAGATGTAGTAGGTGTAACTTTCTCCCTGAGCATGGACTCACTGTAGAAGAGGGGTGGCTGGAACATCTAGATGCATAGTGTTATGGTTTATACATTGTATCAACCTGAGAAGTTTAGAGGTTTAACTGAGAGACTCAGCAGGGAGCCAGGGTTCTTACTTTGTAAACATCCTCATCCAGTGCAAAGGAGGTTAAGGAGATTTTGTCAGTGCTACATCTGCACTTGGGGGTTGGAGACCTCAGAGGCCTCCACAGAGAAACATACAAGTGGAATGGAACAGTGGACACAGTGGACTGCAATGGCTCTTGAGTTATTCAGGTTGAGATGTTCCCCAATCTTGGAGAAGAGCTCAGAACTCAAAACACTTGTGGGCTGGCTGCATCTAGTGGCTCCCAGCCTCAAGGTGAGGTTGGTGAATTCAACTGGGAGGAGGTCAGGGAGCTTAGTTCACACTGGCAGGGAGCCAAGCAAACCAGTCAGAGGCACACAGAATGTTACAGGCTGAACAAAGCAAGTTCCAGCTTCACAGCAGAAACTAGCCTGAAGGTCAATGGAACTAAAGGGCAGGCTTTCTGGGATTATCCACTACTCCACCATAGAGCTACCACTGGCTTGCTGGTATTAATCCACTTGGATCTGTACTCTGCCTACATTGTCTACCAGTGACAGTAGAGATATGCCTTGAAGTGGACATTTTTCTTATTTCTTTCTTTTCCTAATTTTGTTTTTTATTTTTATTTTGAAGGGAATAAAACCAAATGAAATAAAACTGAATAGAGTCAATCAAAACAAACAATGAACATGGTACATGACTTTAAAACAAAATACAAGGAAGTCAGTAATGGCTATCATAATGCCTTTTGTTATCTTCAAAAGAATTGTCCATACCATCAGGCATAATAAAATCTAACAAACTAGTACAGAATAAATGACTTTGTTAACCAGTCTGTAGCTGATGGGCAAGCTACCCCCACTTCTTTCTGTTTCCCTGTTGCATAGAGCATTGTTCTCTCTCCTTTGACTGTCAGTCTATGAGCCCCCTTTTGAGTTTCTTGTATAAAGTATATTGATGGACCCTCTCTCCTGATCCACTCTGCCTGTGTTTCTTTTTATTGGTGAATTGAGGCCATCTATATTAGTGACTATGGCCAACATTCTCTGCCATGCTATTTTCCTGCTGTTGGTTGGTTGCCTACATTCCCCCCCCATTCCATTGTCTGCCCTGCTTGGTGAGCCCTCTCTGCCACTGTTCCTGGAACCATAGTCTTCTCTCTCTCTCTCTCTCTCTCTTTCTCTCTCTCAAACAATTAATGAGTCACAGATGAAATTAAAGAAAAAATTAGACACTTTCTATAATTAAATCATAATGCTGGTACAACATACCAGAACTTACTGGATGTTAGGAAATTCCTACAGGGGAAATTTATGCTGGTGAATTCTGACAAGAGGAAATCAGAGTGAGCTCAAATAAACAACCTAATGTTGAACCTCAACCTGCTAGAGAAAGAACAAGTCAAGCCCAAAACTCATACAATGGAGGAAATTATAAAGATTAGAGCAGAAATTAATACAATGGAGATTATGAAAAACAAAGAATCAATGACTCAAAGAGTTGGTTCTTTGGAGGACTAAGTTAAATCAACAAACCTTTATCCAACCTTATCAAAAAAGGAAAGAAAAGACTCAAATCCATGCAATTAGGATTGAAAAGGGTAAAATCATGATAGATCCTTCAGAAAATCAGAAGATCATTAATATTTACTTTGAAAACCTTTATTCTAATAAGATGAAAAATGAAGAAGAAATGGACAGATTCCTATATACATATGAGTTACCAAAACTGAATGAAGAAGATATAAAAACTCTAAATAAACCAGTATTAGTCAGTGAAATTGAACCAACCAAGAAAATCCCAGGTTATGATTGATTCACTGCTGATTTTTACACAAAATTTACAGAAAACCTAATGCCAGTACTCCTCAAATTCTAATGAAATTTAAAGGGAAGCAATACTCCCAAAATCATTCCTGGAAGCAAGTATTACCCTGCTGCTCAAACCAGGCAAAGCTCTAACCAAAAAAAAAAAAAGAATCACAGGCCAATTTCTCTAATGAACACAATACAAAAATCCTCAATAAGATACAAACAAACAGAATGCAGCAAATCATCAAGAACATTATATACCATAACTAAGTAAGATTCATTCCAGGGATGCAGGGGATGGTTAAACATATGAAAATCAATAAATGTAATATACCATATTAACAGAACCAAGGATGAAAACCGTATGATCTTCTCAATAGATGCAGAAAAACATCTGAAAAAATCCAAAATCCATATATGATAAAAAACCCTAGAAAAATTGGAATAGAAATTCTCTGTCTCAATCTGATAAAAGCCTTCTATGATAAAACAATTGCTAGCATCATACTAAATGGACAAAAAGCTTTCACTCTAAAAGTAGGTACAGGATAAATATGTTCACTGTCATTAAGCATTCAATATAATTCTGGAAACATTAGCTAGAGAAATTAGACAAGAGAAAGAAAAAGAAGGAATAAGGATAGGAAAGAAAGAAGTTAAATTATCACTATTTGCAAATGGCATGATACTCTACACAGAAGACCCTAAAATATCCACCAAAAGACTTATAGACTTAATAATCAAATTCAGTAGTATAGCTGAATATAAAGTCAACATTTGAAAATCAATAGCATTCTTGTACACAAATAACAAACTCACTGAGAGAGAGATTAAGGAAACAATGCCTTTCAAACGCATCAAGAAGAAGAAGAAAAAGAGGAAGAAGAGGAAGAAGAAAGTAAGAAAGAAAGAAAAAGGAAAGAAAGAAAGACAGTCCTAGGAATTGATCTAACAAAGGAAGTAAAAGACCTTTACACTGAAAACTGCAGTACACAGAAAAAAGAGATCAAAAAGAGTATCAGAAAATGGAAATATATTCTTTGCTCTTGGGTAGGAAGAATCAACATAATGAAAAGAGCCATACTTGCAAAATTGTTATACAGATTTAATGCAATCCTGATCACATTTCCATCAGCATATCTCACAGAATTAGTAAAAAAAATCCTAAAACTCATTTGGAACTGGAAAACACCTAGAATAGCAAACATTCTGCTTAACAAAGGGGGCATCAGAATCTCTGACTTGAAATTATTACTAGAAACCTACTATTGTAAAAATAGCATGTGGCAAACAAAACAAAACAAACAAACAAAACCACGAAACAAACCTGAGGATCAATGGAACAGATTGGGATATCCAGAAACAACTCCCAAGAGCTTTTCTTTTGGTTTCATTTTATTTTATGGAGAAATTTTAACATTCAGCCACCTTTTCTTAGTTTTTATTTTATGGAAAAAATCAAAACAAAATTTAATAACAAAATAATAGTGGAATAAAAATAGTTAATACATTGAATATTGTTATCATTTAAGTAGTTAATCAGAGTACAAGATATGGGCATAAAAAATTCTCCAGATGATATTAGCACTAGCAGTATAACTATCTTGTACTTTGCTGTTTTCCTTTTCCTTTCCTTCCTTTTCTTCTTCCTCCATCATAGTTCCTTTTTCCTTTTGAACAGTTTCTTCCCATTTTACAATATCTATGGTGCATTTTGTGCCTTATTTACTATTCCATTTTCTCACCCCAGGGAGACAATATGATGTTTACACATGTGAGTCTGACTTATTTCGCTTGAGTGTGGTCTCTAGTTGTATCCATTTATAAAAGCCTGAAGTTTATCCTTCTTTATAGCTGATTGATATTCCATGGTATAAAAAGACCACATCTTTTTTTTTATCCATTCCTTGGCTGGTAGACATTTGAATTGTTTCTATGATTTAGCTATTACAAATTGTTCAGTCACCTTATCTTGACAAAGGAGCCAAACATGTTCATTGGAAGAAAGATAGCCTCTGTAATAAATAGTGCAGGAAAAACTGGCTTTCTACATGCTGAAGATTAAAACTAGACCCATGTCTCTCACCATGCACTAAACTAAAATTGAAATTGATCAAAGATCTAAATATAAAACAGAAACACTAAACCTGCTGAAAGAGTAGGTAGAATTCTTGAAGACATTGGTGTAGCAAAGACTTTATGAACAAAACTATCCCAAAGAATCAATAACTGGAATCTCACATTATTCAAAAGTTTTTGCACAGAAAAAGAAAAAACAGAATGAAGAGTCAACCCAGAGAGTAGAAAACTTTTTGTTTAACTAACTGTTCCTCATACAAAGACTATTATCTAGAATATATAAAGAACACAAAACAATCAGGCCCACCAAATTTAAAGAGCCATTCCAAAAATGGTTATCTGAAGTGAATAGATAGATGAAGAAATACAAGTGGCAAATAAATATATGAAAAAATATTCAACATCACTGGTCATTTAATAGATGTAAAGCAAAATAATGATGAGATTCCATTTCACTCCAGAAAAATGGCTATCATCCAGAAATTCACCAATATCAAATGCTGTTGAGACTTCTCCACCATCAATGAGAGAGCAGATTGGTGCAACCACTGTGGAAATTTCAGTGTAGAGATTCTTCAAAAAACTAAAACTAGTGGTTCTATTTGATTTAGCTACTCCCATTCTTGATGTCTTTCTGAAAGAATTAAAGCATCATATCACAGCAAAATATGCACATTCTTTTTTAAAACTTTTTCATGAAGAGGAAACTGTGCAGTTACAAATATTTTGAGGTTAGCCTCTCTAGTTTAAAAGCATTTAACTAGAAATACTTGAGTAGCTATGCAATGGTCTCTCCCTCCTACCAAGTACAATAAACAGGTTTTTTTTTTTTTTTGGTACCAGGGTTTGAACTCACAACCATGTGCTTGCAAGGCAGGAGCTTATGCCGCTGAGCTAAATCCCCCGGCCAATAAACAGATTTTAAGAACATTCAATAGATTTCTTTTGATGAACAAAGAATTTAATGCAGAAAACTATCTTCCAAATTTCCAAAGCATGCAATGTGACTTGGCAATAGAGATTGTGAAATGATAAACTTTGCTATGGTATTGTAAGGCCAAAATATAATATGTATTTACCAGACATACACATTACAACTAGAAAAAATTACAAACGTTCACCTAGTATAACAATTCCATCTGGAATTAATGGGGGAAGGCACTGTGTCCCTCTTATCAGCACACAGCTACTACTCATGTACCATGCTTTGAATTCAATCCTGTTAAACACATGAATGGCATTTTCTACAACATGCAATTCACAGGTAGGTTAATGCATCTTTCACTATTTTTCCACTGCTGTATTTTTTCACTCAAGAATATAACAGGTATGAATATATGCTATCAAGGTTATTTACACATTTATTGATGTTGCCAAGGGGTGAAAAAGGGTTTTGCCTGTGATTCATACATAGGAATCACTACCTAAAAGAGACAATGAAAACTAATGTCTGACCCCAAACATCTAAACTCATATCTCTCGCCCACTACAAGTTGGTAGTGAAACCGCTATTCTCTGAACCGTGTAAGCCAAACTACATAGGAATTTCATGATCAGCATCGTTGGCAGAAGCACAGAGCACATGTTGCACTGGGTAGGAGGCCAAGTGCCTGTGTTCCAGTTGGAATTTCTCTCCAGAGTACTACTGCGAGGAGTCGGCCCTCTGCAAGGATGATAGTATTCCAATGCTTTCCTGGCTTCCCAAAAGATGACAAACGACAGTGGCATAACTTCATGGGTGCACAGAGGTTAGTCTTGGAAATCCATAATGGTGTAAATCATCCATGCACAGACATTAGGACACAAGGGAAGGAATGAAACACTACAGTGTCCCAGTGGCACTGTGGTTGCCACCACCCTTCTGCAGTAAACACTCAGCGGCTTTGTGTGGTGCCCCTTCCCACCATTTGGGGTTGGTGACCTCTGTAGATTGGTTACAAACAGAAAGCTCACCATGGATCCCCCGGATCAACGTGTTCTTGGAAAAAACAGAACCTACCAGAAAAGAACAAGTCCAAAATACTACTGTGACCAGTTTTCTCAAGACGTTCCCCAAATGTCCTTGTGTGGTCACCATGAGCTCAGTGATTGGCCCAAGACATTCCTGAGAGCCGCAGATTGGACTGAAGTGCAGCATTAGATGGAGGAGACCGAGCCTTGATTCTCTTTTGAGCAACTTGAACTGAAATTTCTACCACAGGAGCCATGGCTGCCACCTCCAGTTGTGACCGTCCACTTCCACAGTAAAAGATTCCTCCTGGTGAGTATGAGTTAAACTGTTTCTTCACCTACGTGCTGGCCCAGCTTAGGTGGATCGGTGTGTACTCTGGCTTTTTTGTCTAGATAATTTTTGGTTTGTCTCCTCCTCTTCCTCACCTTCCTGAGGCCACCATACTGGGTGTGTATCTCTCCTGCCGCAGCTTGGAAAGAGAATATAAAGATCGTAATTTATGACTGATCGTAATTTATGACTGGAGTAGCGTCTTCCACTGTTTCCAACCAACTGGCAGGGAGTTGGGAGGAGACATCAGGAACTGCTTGTCTGGGTTGGGTGGAGCCAGGTGTGAGCTTCCTGTGTGTAAAGTCTGGGCAAAATATGACTTCGTTTCCTTCCCTAGAAACTCAGTCTTATGCAGCCGCAGTCTGGCATCTGCTGCAGATAAGGGATTGGACACACTTGAAGCTCTTAAAATACTGAAAGGTGACTCCAGAAAGAATGGCCAGGATCAACAAAACTACCAACAACTAATGCTGGAGAGGCTGTGGGGAAAAAGGAACTCTTCTGCACTGTTGGTGGGAGTGTAGACTGGTACAACCACTGTGGAGGTCAGTCTGGAGATTCCTCAAAAAGCTGGGGTTGGAAGTCCCATTTGACCCAGCTATTCCACTCTTAGGCATATTCCCAGAAGAACTGAAAACATCTTACCGCAGTGATATATGCGCACCATGTTTACAGCGGCACAATTTGTAATAGCCAGATCTTGGAAACAACCTAAGTGCCCATCAACCGAGGAATGGGTAAAAAAATTGTGGTACTTTTGTACAATGGAGTACTACTCAGCTATAAAGAATGATCACATTGAGATATTTATAAATAAATGGATGTAACTTGAGACCATACTCATAAGTGAAATAAATCAAACTCACATGTATAAATACCGTATAGTCTCCCTAGTGTAAGAAATGGTACGAGTACAGAAGATTTTAATCTTCTATAATCATGGTTCACCATTATATTGCTTTGAAGTCTTAGGTTTTCATGCATTGGTTGGAATGGTTTTATTCTGTTTTGTTTGATCGTAATATATGTGATGGTATGAAGAGTTATTTTGAAGAAAAGACAATATGGCAGCCATTGTTGATTTAATATCATCTTGCTCTGAAGTCCTACCATGCTCTTGTTTTTCTATTACCATTGGTTCTATCATGTTGTGTCTTATTGGCTTTTAGTATGTATGATAGTATAAATAAATTTTTTATGGAAAATGAGATAATATAGTAGCCATTGTTCATCTTCAGTTATTTGGTTAGGAATGCCTTGCAATACTTTCATTCTTTTGAGTGGTTTTATTCTATTTTCTTATGTTTGATATTATTATGTGTGAAGCTATGCTTAACTATTTCAAAAAAAGAGACATTATGATAGCTACTGTTAATATCCAGTTGTCTTGTTGTGAAGTGCTGTGTTGCTTACATTGTTCTGTTCTGATCTGCTTAGATCTGTCCTCTTTTGTTTTATTCTCTTTAAAATAAAAAAAATTAAAAAAAAATCCTTCTCATATGTCCTAAAGGCGGATTCAAATTTGACCTGGCATGGGCCATCTGTGTACATGTGCGAGTCCGCGTGCCCCTATGCACCCCGTCTGGGGCATTGAGCTCACAAGCTTGAGTCTAGAGCTCTCTGCTCAGAACAGTGGCCACCAAATCCCAGTTAACCCCCTCTGGGTCCGCACTTTCGTGTTTGTAACAGCACAGTTTGTAATAGCCAAATATTGGAAACAGTCTGAATGCCCATCAACTGATGAATTGATAGAGAAGATGTGATTTTTTTTATACAATGAAGTGCTACTCTGCCATAAAGAAGGACAAGCTGGAGCTATTTCTAGCTAAACAATGTGCCTTGAGTATGGATTCACCATAGTCTTGGGTGAAATAATCAGGTACACACGTTCAAATATAGCATGGTTTCTCTGGTATGAGAATCCAAAAGTGTAAAGCAGGACTGAGATATATAATGGACATTAGGAAATGGGAAGAAAATGTTCAGATAAGACTAAGAAAGAGGGAGGGAGAAAGGAAAGAAAGGACAAGAAAAAAAGAATAGAAGGGAAAAAAACCGGAAGCCAAGCTTTTTTAAATTAAGAGCGGAAGATGGGTTGAAAGGAAGGAAGGGAAATGGGAAAAAAGAGGAAACAAGATATATCATGTACGGGTATGTGTACATCCCTAAGATGAATGTCATCATTATATATCTAAAATGTATCAATGAGATAAAAAGTTTCAAAAATGAATGTATACTTTTATATAAAAGCATAGAAGTCCCATTTGCAGATGGGGAAATGGAGACTCAGTGAGGTGATGTGACCTCACGGAGGTCTCCAGGGAGTAAGGATGGACTCTACCTCTAAGTATAACTTTGGTTTCTTTTGGTGACTAACTCAGTCTGTTTTGTGCCACTGTATCAAAATATTCAAGACTGGGTAATTTACAAAGAACAGAGATTAATTTCTTATAGTTCTTAAGGCAGCAAAGCCCAACATCATGGCAGCGGCATCTGGTGAAAGCCTTCATGCTGGGTCATGAAATACACAAGAGCAAGGGGGACCGTTGGAGGAAGAAAGCATGCGAAGCTGAACTCATTCCCTGGCAACCTCCTCTGCCACAATAGCCTTACTCCACTCTGGGGGCAGTGCCCACAGGGCCCAGTTATTCCTTAAGACTCGACAGCGTGATGCTGTTACCATGGCAGTTAAACCTCTTCGGTGGGGACGAACACCGAAACCATGACAGCCACCTATACTATGCAAATATGGTGGCCTTGAAAGCTTTTTCTAACCTACTCTGGTGGATTAATTAATGGCCAGTTTAAGTGGGAATGTCCAGCTGAACTGAGTCAGCATGGTTCTTGAGGACTGTTGCCAGAATGGCATAAAAGGGGAGGAAAGACTGCAGGCTGCTGATTTCCCAGGAGAAGGTTTGAGGAGGTTTTCTGTGGGGGAGCTCTGGTCTGCTTTTGTCTCCAACCTTGTTTTCTGGCTCCTGCAGCCTTCTGGCAAGGATCCTTTACCTGCTAGTGCAGACTTTCCAGCTTCCACCACTGGCTGTTGGGCATTTCCAGCGCAAATCCTTGATACAGACTTGCAGGAGATTTTGCCACAGGTTCTAGGCCTTTGTCTGGACACATGCAGGACATTGCCATGGGACCCAGGCCCTAGGTGGGATTCTTCAGGTCTCTAATCTGCAGATATATCTCTGGCACTCTTCTGCATTTGACTTTTAGGGTGAACAGTGTAAGATAATCCTATAAATTTATGGGTCCTGTATTAATTCTATTCCCTCGCAAACCCGGATTACAACACCTACCTAGCCAGCATTTCTTCAACTGAAAGGGAGGTAAATTACTTGGACTAATTAAAAGAAGGTCCAGAGGAGATGTTAGAATGCCCAAGTAATAGTTTCAAATACTCAAGGGGACCTCTGGAAATTCCCAATTTTAATATGAGAAATGGAAAGACTCCAACTGGAAGTCGGAATTGAAGTAAAGGTTTTATAGCATCCAGAAAATTGAACTCCTTCTTCTCCCAACTCTAGTCCTGTTGCTTCCCTTTGGATTCCCAGGCCTTGCCTCCTGCTCTTGAACCGCAAGACAAACATTTCTAAAAGTATGGATTTATTTCCCTCTCAACAGAAACTGAGAAACATTTCAATGAATTGGTTCATCAGCACTAATCTGGGAACAATGTGAAGCCTTTGACAGGACTGTGCAGCAAGGAAACACTGCTAAAACCTCACAAATGTCACTTTTCCCTCTTACAAATTGCCTGAAGGTGGTAGGGCGCCCCCCACAGGTAGAACAAGGTATGGCAGGGAGTATGATTTGCCTATCAGCAAATTCTCTCATTTTGAGTTTTTATTTTTCAATTTATTTAAGTTTCTTTAAAAAATGAAGGCTACTCATTTGAGTTTGTGTTGTACTTCAATATAAAAATGCTAATAATATGACGAGCTATGGATGGTGGGTGGCTCAGGAGAGGTATTTCTTTTCAAGCGGTTTTTGGAGATTTTTGACAAACAATGAACAGAATATTTTTAAAGAATAAAACCTGTCGAATTGACATGTGAGAGACCTCTGGAAACCATTGCCTAATAGTGACAATGAACACATACATATATTACCTTTGGTTTCCTTGTGGTAAATTGTAACTTTGTGTCGTCTTGTCCCAAGTAACCCTTTGTCTGCTCTATGTCTTGGTGGTTAATTTGTCTTTTCTAGAGGCACTGTGTGTAGTATTTTTTTTTGGTAGGGCTTATTTAATTCACCTAATTATGTTTGGTTTCATGTATGCTATTCCTTGTCAGTGGTTGAACCATCAAATGCTATTGTACTGATAAACTACAAATTGTTCATGCACTTAATCTGTTGATGGACATTTATGTTATTTCAGTTTTTAAACCTTAAAAATAAAGTTGCTGTGATCATTTTTGTATTTACTCAGGGGTACATAGGATGAGCTTGACAGAGTTCAAGTGTCTTGTCCATGTCTGGAGCCCTAGTAAGTGCCAGAGGTTGGACATAGGGCTGGGGAAGAAACCTTCACTCCTCAGAGGACCTCGTCCTTTGGTCTTTCAACTTTCTCTCAATGTCTCCTAGGAGGTGGATTTTCCCTTTTCTTTCTTTCTTTCTTTCTTTCTTTCTTTCTTTCTTTCTTTCTTTCTTTCTTTCTTTCTTTCTTTCTTCTTTCTTTCTTCTTTCTTTCTTTCTTTCTTTCTTTCTTTCTTCTTTCTTTCTTTCTTTCTTTCTTCTTTCTTTCTTCTTTCTTTCTTTCTTCTTTCTTTCTTTCTTTCTCCCTTCCCTTCCCTTCCCTTCCCTTCCTTGTTTTTTGGTACCAGGGATAGAACTCATGACCTAGTGCTTGGCAGGTGGGCACTTATACTGCTGAGCTAAATCCCCAGCCCCAGGATTCTCCTTTTTGTTCTCAGGGTCTTTCCAAGGCTCCCCAGGTGCTGGAGATTTTTCTGAAAGACCCTTATTTGTCTGTTTTCCTCTGCTTTTAGCCCTCTGGAATGCTCAGAAACCATGGTACTTTTTATTTTCAGTTATTCTTAGTATCTCTTGAACTTTTAAAATAACAATTCTGCCAGTGGAGTTGTGAAGTTGGGAGCAGGACTAGAGACCCAGGGTCTTAAGAAATGCCCTGATCTCCCCCATTTCCCTGCAGCCCTGGGAAGCCTCTCCAGGGACTTAGGGCCAGGAGGAGCCCAGAACTGCGGTCCTTGCTGCTTGTGGAACTGCAGAGCTGACCAGGTGTGTGAAATTGCACAGTCTCCTTGCACCTTGGGTAGAGCTTCCTAACCCGGTGTTAACAATGTCAAGCACGTTTTCTTGTCCTCACTGGCCAGGGAGGGTTGGACATATCACTAGCAGGTAGTGCTCCAGTCAGTCCACATAATCAGAGACCTTTTCAACCAGAATAACAACACACATCTTTGAGGTGAGACACTGGCCTTAAGGAGACAGAAGAGGTGCCTGTGAGGGCCAAGTCCTGGCTCTGACAGGCTTGGTGAACCCGCTGGACTGCCCCTCATCCCCTTCCCTCTGCATCCGTGAGCTGGCTCTTTCCTCTTAGGCCTGACCTACACTTTTATCTCTGAAATGAACCTATTTTTAATCTGGTCAAGGCTGTTTCTCATTCTTTAGGTTCAGCTATATTTAATAATGCTGTTCCTGATTTTCCTAGACAAAATTAATCACCCTTTGAAGTGTTTTCTTTCCATTGATATAGGTACTGTCAGAGTCCTTCAGCCAAAAGCAAAACCAGAAAATTAGAACAGTGCTGTTTTTGAAAACAACTTGAATGTGTCAGTTCTTTAGCTTTGAGAGTAATTTTTCTTTTTAAAAACTCATAATACTCTAGTTTAAGAAATCTGTTCTTAACTCAAAGTCATAAAGGTATTTTCTTTCATGTGTATATCTACTGTTTCTACTTTTATGGTCCATGATCCATCTGGAAATTATTTTTATGGATGGGTTAGGGTAGAGATCAAATTTTTCACATAAATATGCAGTTCATTCAATGTCTTTCATGGAAGAGATTGTCTTTTCTTCTTAACCTTAGTTTGTAGTGAAACTTTTATAATAAATCAAAATATTCTACATATGAAGGTCTTCTGGAGTAGCACATTCTATTGTTCTGTTTATTATTGCAGCAATATCAGATGTTTTTAATAAAAAAAGGTGGTATGCTTTCTAGTTTTTCCTTCTTGTTTAAAACTGTCACTGTTCTTCCAAGTCATTGGAATATTTATATCCATTTTTGAATGATTTCTCCCATATGAAAATTTTAATTAGCATTACAGAAGACACATACATTAAATTTGAAATTTAATATAAAGATTAAAACAATCTATGAGTATGCTACACCTTTTCATTTACACAAATTTAAAAAAAATTATTGTAAAGAGAATAAAACCCAACAAAATAAAATAGAATAAAGCTAATCAAAGCAAAACAGTAAAAGTGATACAGGACTTCAAAACAGGATAATAGGGAGTCTGCAACAGTTACCATAATGCCTCTTGTTGTCTTCAAAATTACCACCCATACATCAGGCATAGTAAAATCAAACAAAACAGAACAGAGCAGAATAAAACCAATTAAAACAGAACATTGAATAAAACAAAACAATAAAATGGAATAAAACAAGATAGTGAGAACAATATTGGATTTCAAAAACAAGATAGAAAGAAGCCCTCCATAGTTTCTATATTGCATATTGTTATCCTCTTAAAAGATGCTCAGACTACTGGTCTTAGGCCTGCAGAGCTAATCAAACAATACTAGCATTAAGTTGCTTTTGCACCTCAGCTGCTATCGACTCAGCCTGTCCTCTGAATCAGTCAGCTGCTTATGGGCATATGGGGGTCGTGGTCTTGTCTATTTGCTCATGTACTGGTTGGCTCATAGGCAGGAAGAATTGGCTTGTTTCTCCTCGCAGGCCCTGAATGGTTTGCCCTGGCTCATGAGAAGGGCAAATTGGCTTCTCCTTACTCCTCCCAGGACAGCCTGGCTTCTGCCAACTCACAGGAATTGTGAATTGGCTTGTTTCTCCTCTCAGGCCCTGAGTGGCTTGCCCTGGCTCATGAGAAGGGCAAATTGGCTTCTCCTTATTCCTCCCAGGCCAGCCTGGCTTCTGCCAACTCACAGGAAGGGTGAATTGGCTTGTTTCTCCTCCCAGGCCCTGTGTGGCTTGCCCTGGCTCATGGGACAGGCAAATTGGCTTCTTGTTACTCCTCCCAGGCCCACAATCACTTATATAGATTTTTAATTTCAGTAGTTTTTTGTATTTTGTAATGAATTTTACATTTTGTTTCTTCAGTGTGTTTCTATTTTACAGTTGTAGAAGTGTTGTTGTGTTAGCTTTTGTATTTGATACTTTTTATTATGTTATTTTGGTTTCATTTTCTCATTTTTAGCACAATATAAATATCTCATATTTTTTGGTATATATATATATATATATATATATATATATATATGAAATCTATACTTAGAAAGATCTCAATATCACTGTAAACAAGAAAGATTTTCAAAATATTAGAATGTATGAAACTGAAACATAACAAGAGGATTTAAAACACTGGGCCATAATAATTACTTATCCACATGAAGTTGACATGGCTGTATCAATGAAATGGCTTTGTTTTGTTAATAATTTATTGTGCATTAAGAGAATGCTTGGTGGATTTTACCTATTTTTTTTTGCTGATAATTCACTAAAAAGCCTGATCAACCAACAGAAAACTAGGAATAAATAATATAATTAAATACTATGTGGCAGAAATAAAAAAAGGTTTTACAATTCTGAAAATTGTTTTCATCTTACTTTGCCACCCTGAAGAAAATCATTTGATAATATTGACCTTTCACAATTTTGGTTTTATTTTTTGATGAGTGAAAGCTTTACATCTTTCATATGTACACATGATGTTTTGACAAAGGTATACATTTTGAATGATTATGGTCATCAATGCATTTAATGGACTCATCAACTCAGAAATCTTTTTTTCTCATTTTAGTGTGTAGTTAGAAAATTTCAGGTCTATTCTACCAGCAAATTTAAATTGTCTAAAGCATTATTATTACCATGCTTTATATTACTTCTCCATACTTATCTTTTATACCCTTTGAACATGCTCCTTCATTTCTTCAAATATCATCCCCACCCCCTGGTACCCTCCTTTCTCTTTTATGTTTCTATGACTTCGACTGTAGTTTCCACATGTAAGTGAGAATATGCAACACTTATCTTTCAGTGCCTGACTTATATCACTTAACATAGTCTCTTTAAGGTGCCCCTTGCTATTACAAGTGGATTTCCTACTTTCTTGAGTGTAAATAATATTCTGAGTATTCCTCCTGTTTTCTTCATTTATCTACTGAGTGACACTTAAATTGTTTCCACCTTGGCTATTCTGCAGAATGCTGCAGTGAACACAGGAGCAGGATTCAGACTTTAATTCCTTTGGCTGTATATAGAATAGTGTCATTAAACCATAGAGTGGTTCTGGTTGTTTCCTTGTTTTTGTGTTAGGTTATTTAGACATCTACATACTGGTTTCTCTTATGGCTGAACTGATTTTGATATCCACAAACAGTATAAATGTTCTCGAGAGCCAGGCATAGTGGCACACATAATCCCAGCACTCTGAAGGCTAAGGCACAAGGATCACTAGAGTTCAAGGCCAATCTAGCCTATGTAGTGAGTTCAAGTCCAGCCTGAACTACACAGCAAGACCCTGTCTCAAAAAAAAAAAGTAAATAAAAAGAAAGTAAAGAAAAAATTTCCTTTCCTCCACCACTTGCCTACACTTATCATTTGCCTTTTTAAGAATTGTTATCCTAACAGGTATGGATAACATTGTAATTTGACTGAAATTTCCCTTATACGACTGCTGTTAAGCACTCTTTCATATGCATTTGTGTGGTTTGACATGGTTTGAGAGTATCCTCCAAGGGTTCATGTGATAAAGGCTTGGTCCTTGCTCTCTGGCTTTTCATCTTGTGATTTGACCTCTCCCTCTCACACACTCCTGCCTTTGTGAGGCCATATGCCATCTTGCTCTGAGGTCCTCACCAGAGCTGAGCTGGTCCTGGCACCATGATCTGAAAACTGCAGAAACCTGAGCTCAGTCAATCTCTTTGTAATGTCACCTGCCTCAGCTATTTCATTCTACTAACAAAAGTGGACTAATACTTGGTAATTTCCATGTCTCCCTTCTATGTCATTTCACTTTGTCACCTTTTAAATTGGGATGTATTTTTGTGTGTCTATATTTGAGTTGTATGAGTTCCTTATATACTTTTGGTGTGAGTCCCCCATCAGATACATACTCTGGAAATACTTTTCTCAGTGTATATGATGCCTTTTCATTTTGTTATTTCCACTGCTGTGCAGAAGCTGTTTAGTTTGGTGGAGCGACACTTGTTTATTTTGCTCTTATTGCATATGCTTATGGAGTCATATTCAGTGTCTAGGTATTTTCCTTCTAATATTCCACCCCAATGTTTTCTTTCATGCTGTTTCTAGATTCAAGTCTTATGCTTAATTTTTTTCAAGGTTTAATTATTTAATCCATTTTTATTTGGCTTTTGTGTGTGGTGTAATGATTTAGTTTCTTTCTTTTGCATGTAGATATATAGTTGTACAGCAGCATACATCAAAAAGGTTGTCCTTTTTCTAGTGTGTATTCTTGGTTGCTGTTATGGGTTGTATCTAGATGTCCCTCCAAAGCCTCACTGCTCATAGGTGGGGCTTTTGGAGCTGGCTGGATGTAGGGCATACGATACTGAGATGAGGGGATGTAGTACTAAACTAGTCCACTGTTTGGAATTAGCATAATTCTAGGTGTGACTGAAAGAACATAAAAGATGGAAGCCCAACCCCGAGTGTGGATGGCACCCCCTAGAAGACTTGTAGCTTAAATGCAATAAAAAGGAAAGGCAGTCTCACTGTTTGCTGTCCTCTGCCTGCCACGCCATGACATGTTTCTCCTTTGTGATGCTCTTCTGCCATGCTGCCCTGCCTTGGAACCATTTGACAGTGAATTGAAAGGTCTAGAAACTGAGTTAAACAAAAAGAAAGCTTTCTTCCTTTAAATTGTGAGTGTTGAGTATTGTGTCTCACTAATGAGAAATGTAACTAAGACAGTGCCTTTGTTAAAAATTTACTGGGTATGTGCTAGTTTCTATCTGGGCTCCCATATCTGTTCATATGATATTCTCTAATTTCTTATGGGTGTCTTTTGTTGTTGTTTATTTTGCAATGCAATACTTTTCTAACTGCTTTAGCTGCATAATATGCCTTAAATTCAAATACTATATTTTGATGCCTTTAGCTTTGCTCTTCTTCATGAAGATGACATGAGTATTTTTGGTCTTTTGTATTTGCATTTGAATTTTAAGATTTTTTTCTATTTATAGGAAAATATCATTGATATTTTGACAATTTGATTTTTTTTTTGGTACTAGAGATTGAACTCATGACCTTGTGCTTGCCAGGCAAGTGCTCTGATGCAGAGCTATATCCCTGGCAGCATGCATGGAAATTTAATATTATTCAGTTTTCCAATCCATAATAATTGTATATATTTCCTTCTATTTGTGGTTGGATGTACGTCATCATGTTCAATAATGTTCAGTATAAACATAAATTTGATTAAAGTTTTTAAAGTATTCTATTGTTTTGGATGTTAGTATAAATTGGAATATATCCTTCATTTTTTAGATAAAGTATATAGAAATGCCATTGATGTTAATATGTGGTTTTTATAAAAATCCAAGTAATTTATCAGTTTTTTAAAATTTTTATTTTAAAGAGAACAAAACAAAACAGAACAAAGCAGATCAGAATGAAACAATGCAATCAACACAGGATTTCAAAACAAGATGAGGAAATCAACAGTGATTACCATAATGTCTCTTGTTTTCTTCAAAATGGTTGTCCATATCTTTACACACAATGAATTCAAACAAGATAAAATAGTATAAAACCGTTCAAAACAAAAGAATGAAAGCATTAACTGGCCTTCAAAACCAGACAATAGGAAAATCAACAATGGCTATCATGATGTCTTTTGTTCTCTTCAAAATAGCTGTCCATACCTTGACACATATTGAGATTAAATAATACAAAACAGACTAAAACCAATCAAAACAAAGAATAAAAGCATTACTGGACTTCACAGCAAGATGATAGGAAATCAGCAATGGCTACCATACTGTCTAGTTTTCTTCAAAGTAGTTGTTTATCACACGTAGTAAAATCAATTCTTGTAAACTCTTTAGGAGAAGTTCTAGGCTTGTGAAAGCCTCTACCTGTACACATATCCTTTCTGTATTAGAGGGAAAAGCAAAACAAAACAAATTATGAGAAAAATAAGAAACAAAAGAGGCAAATAAATAATAATAACAAAGAGCCCAAAACAATGACATATAGGCTTTCAAAACAAGGTGGTAGGAACATAATTAAGGTTGTTATTTTGCATAGTTGTCTTCAAAAGAATTACTCAGCTTGCCAGGTATAAACATGAAAATTGATTTAATCCTATGAAAGTTAACTGTTTTGTTCCAAGAGCTAATAGAATTAATAGTACAATCATCTTAGTTATTTTAACTGTGTATATACAAATTTATATCTTTTTTCTTTTCCTTCCTTTTCTCCTTTTCCCTGAGTTATTATTCCCCCTTTGAGCAGTTTCTTACCCTTTAATAATATTTATTGAAGATTTTGTATCTTATTTACTCTTTCAGTTTCTTACACTAGAGAGACAATATAGTATTTACACATGTGAGTTTGATTTATTTCACTTATGAGTATGGTCTCAAGTCACATCTATTCACCTATAAAAGCCTCACTGTGATCCTTCTTTATAGCTGAGTAGTACTCCATTGTTTAAATACCACATGTTTTTTATCCTCCTCAGTTAATGGGCATTTAGGTTGCTTCCAAGATTTGGCTATTACATATTGTGCTGTTACAAACATGGGTGTAATTATATCACTGTGGTATGATGTTTTCAATTCTTCTGGGAATATGCCCAGAAGTAGAATAGCTGGGTTAAATGGGACCTCCAATCTCAGCTTTTTGGTGAATCTCCAGACTGATTTCCATAGTGATTGCACCAGTCTACACTCCCACCAAAGTTCAGAAGAGTTCCTTTTTCCCCACAGCCTCTCCAGCATTTATTATTGGTGGTTTTCTTGATCTTGGCTATTCTTTCTGGGGTGAGATAGAATCTCAGTGTGGTTTTAATTTGCATTTCTCTAATGACCAATGATGCTAAATATTTTTTCATGTATTTATTTGCCTTTTGTATTTCTTCAGCTAAGAAGTATGTATTCACCTCAGATGTCCATTTTTGGATTGGGTCTTTAAATTTTGGGGGTCTGATTTTTAAAAATTCTTTATATGTTCTAGATAGAAGTCCTTTGTCTGAGGAACAGTTGACTAAGATTTTTTTTCCCAATTTGTGGGTTTTCTTTTCACTCTGTTGGATATTTCTTTTGACATGCAAAAACTTTTAATAAGACAAGATCCCAGTTATTGATTCTGGGAAGTATTTCCTGTGCAGTTTGATTTTTGTTCATGAATTCTCTGCCTACCCCTACGTCTTCAAGATTTCTGCCTATTTTTTTCTTCCAGCAGATTTAGTGTTTCTGTTTTAATATTTGGATCTTTGATCCATTTTGACTTTAGTTTAGTGCTTGGTGACAGGCATGGGTCTAGTTTTTGTTTTGGCATATGGAAAGCCAGTTTTTCCAGTATCACTTATTAAAGAGACTATCTTTCTTCAAGTGAACAAGTTTGGCCCCTTTGCCAAAGATAAGGTGGCTGAGTGTATTTGTAGTTGTGGTCATATCTTCTAATCTATTCCATTGATCTTCAGGTCTATTTTTATTTCAGAACCATGCCGATTTTATCACAGTAGCTTTGTAGTATAACTTCAAGTCAGGTATTGTGATGCCTCCTGCCTTGCCTTTGTTGGCCAGAATTGCCTTTGCTATTCTAGGTCTCTTCTGGTTCCAGATGAATTTTAGGAATGATTTCTCTAGATCTGTTAGGTATGCTAATGGTATTTTGAATTGGAGTTGCATTAAATCTGTATAACAGTTTTGGGAGAATGGCCATTTTCACAATGTTTGTTGTTCTTACCCATGAACAAGAAATGTCTTTCCATTTTCTGAGATTCTCTTCAATTTCTCTTTTGAGAGTATTGTAATTTTCACTGAATAGATCTTTTGCTTCTTTTGTTAGATTGATTCCTAAGTATTTCATTTTTTGCATGCTATTGTTAAGGGTGTGGCTTCTCTTATTTCTCTCTCAGTGAGTTTGTTGATGGTGTATGGGAAATCTATTGATTTTTGAGTGTTGACCTTCTATCCAGCTACATTACTGAATTTGCTTATTATACCTAGAAGTCTTTTTTTTTATTTTACCTAGAGGTCTTTTAATAGAGTTGTGGAGGTCTTCTATGTAGAGTATCATGTCATCTGCAAATAATGATAATTTCTTCTTTCCTTGTCCTTATTCCTTTTATTTCTCTCGCTTGTCTAATTGCTCTGGCCAGTATTTCCAGCACTGTATTGAATAGGATTGGTGATAATGGACATCCTTGTCTTGTTCCTGATTTTAAAGCTTTCAGTTTTTGACCAATTAACATGATGCTGGCTGTTGGTTTGTCATAGGTGGATTTTATCACATTGAGGTAAAGACCATCTATTCTGATTTTCTGTATGGTTCTTATCATGAATGAGTGTTGGATATTATGAAAAGCTTTGTCTACATCTATTGAAATGATCATGTGATTCTTATCATCGGCTCTATCGATATAGTGTATTAAGTTTATTGATTTGCATATGTTGAACCACCCCTACATTCCTGGGATGAATCCCACTTGGTCATGGCATATGGCCTTCTTGATGATTTTCTGCATTTTGTTTGCCAGTATTTTACTGAGAATTTTTGCATCTATGTTCATTAGGGAGATTGGCCTGTAGTTTTCTTTTTTTTTGGTTGGGTCTTTCTCAAGTTTTGGTATTAGGGTAATATTTGCTTCCAGGGATGAGTTAGCAAGAATTGCTTCCCTTTCAATTTTATTGAAGAGTTTGAGAAGTGTTGGAATTAAATCTTCCTTGAATTTCTTACAGAATTCAGCAGTGAATCCATCAGGACCTGGGCTTTTCCTTGTTGGTAAGATTTTAATTACATTTTCAATTTCATTAATTGAAATTGGGTTATTCAGCAGTTTTATATCTTGACCCAGCTTTGGTAATTCATATGTTTCCCGAAATCTGTCCATTTCTTCTGTGTTATCAAATCTATGAGAGTAAAGGTTTTTGAAGTAGGTATTGATGATCTTCTGTATTTCCTCAGGGTCCATAGTGATTTTTCTCTTTTCATTACTTATTGCATAAATTTCAGTTTTTTCTTTCCCTTTTTAAAAAATAAGGTTGGCTAAGGGCTTATCAATTTTGTTTATTATTTCAAAGAACCAACTCTTTGATTTGTTAATCCTTTGTGTTGTTTTCTTAGTCTCTGTTGCATTAATTTCTGCTCTGATGTTTATAATTTCCTCCCTTCTTTTCACTTTGGGCTTGATTTACTCTTCTTTTTCTAGATGTTTGAGGTGTAGCATCAAGTTGTTTATTTGTGTTCATTCTATTTTCCTGATGTGAGACTTCACCACAATTAATTTCCCTTTGAGGACTGCTTTCATTGCATCCCACAGGTTCTGGTAAGTTGTATTTGTATTTTCATTTGCTTATAGATATTGTTTAATTTTTTCTTTAATTTCCTCTGTGACTCTTTGATTGTTCAGGAGTGTATTATTTAATTTCCATGTGTTTATGGAGTTTTTGCTGTTTCTTTTGTCATTAATTTCTAGTTTCATGGCACTATGATCAGATAATATGTATGGGATAATTTCAATTCTTTTGCATTTACTTAATCATGTTCTATGGTCTAGAACATGGTCTATTTTAGAGACTGTCCCATGTGCAGATGAGAAGAATGTATATTCTGATGTTGGCTGGAACACTCTGTACACATCTGCTAAGTCCATTTGTTAACACCTTTGATTCAGTTCTATTATTTGTTTGCTGATTTTCTGTCTAGTTGATCTGTCTCTTTGTGTCAGTGGAGTGTTAAGGTCACCTGTTATAATTATGTTATTGCTTATTTGATTTTTCATTTCCATTAATATTTGTTTTATATAGCTGGATGCTTCCATATTTGGTGCATATATATTTAAGATTTCTATCTCTTCCTCTTAAAGTTTTCCCCTACCTAGTATGTAGTGACCTTCTTTATCTCTTTTGATCATTCTTGGTTTGAAGTTCACATTGTCTACAAACAGAATAGCAACTCCTGCTTTTTTTTTTGGGGGGGGGTTCCTGATCCATAATGTATGGGTTTTCCATCCTTTGATTTTGAGTATATGAATTTCCCTTTGGGTTAGATGAGTTTCTTGAATACAGCATATGATTGGATGTTGTTTCTTGATCTATTCTGCCAGTCTGTTTCTTTTAATTGGTGAATTGAGGCCATTTACTTTAAAGGTTATAACTGATATATATTGGCTTATTTTTGTCATGTTATCTTTCTGCTGTTGGTTCTTTACCTTTCCCCTCTGCTTAATTGTTTGCCTTGTTTAGTCATTTTTTTCTGTTGGTGTTCTTGAAGCCATAGTTATTTTTATGTTTATCTAGAATATCTTTTGGTATTTTTTGGTAGCCATGAAGTTCTTCAGCTGTTCTTTGTCTTGGAAGTATCTTATTTGTCCATCAATTTTTAAGGACAGTTTTGCAGGGTACATAAATCTGGATTGGAAATCCTTAGGATTTGAAATACTTTACTCCATGCTCTTCTTGACTTCATTGTTTGTGTTGAGAAGCCTGCTGTGATTCTGAGGGGCTTTCCTTTATAGGAGATGTGTCTCTTCTCCCTAACAGCTTTTAATATTTTGTTCTTATGTTGAATTTCTGGGATGTTAATTATTATATGTCTGGGTGTAGATTTATTTTGGTTACAGCTAACTGGAGTTCTATATGCTTCACTTATCTGTATGTCAGTTTCCTTTCTCATGTTTGGGAAATTTTTGGCTCTTCCTTCTGTAAATAGTATTTTGATATCACTTGTGTTGTCACATTCTTTTTCATTTACACCTTTTGATCTTATAGTTTTTCTTTGCATCATCTTGCAACTGTTGAATTGTTATTTCCTGATTCTTTGTTATTTTTAAAAGATCTTTCCTTTTCTGTTCACTAGCTGCAATCTTGTCTTTGAGGTCTGAAAGGCTATCCTACTTTCATTGCAGTAGTTTTTCCAGCTTTTGATGGAATTTTTGATTTCCTGGATATCTTTTTGAATCTGTTTCATGCACTGTTTCTTTGTTGTATTGTTCATCCAGAGTTTCCATCTTTTTGCAGTGCTCCTCAGTTTTTTTTAAACTATGTCTTCTTTAGATATGTTCAGCATTTCTTTTATTACATCTATCATTTCTTCTTTTACCTGGGAGATTATTTCTGATCTGAGTTCCTTTACAGCTTCATGGAGTTGTTTCTTTACTTCAGTTGCTATCATTTCAGAACTTTCAGGAGTATGGCTTACATTTTCTTCTGTGTCCATGTCTCCTAGGGTTGCTTGGGATGGGCTGGAGTTTTGAGATTGCATTTTGCTCTTTCATTTTGTCATTTTCCTGTATTCCCCTGGAGGAGCTGAATGTAAGGTCTCAGCTGCTTCCAGGGTTGAGGATGTCTGTCAGTACTGCAGGGAGTTTCCACAGTTGAGTGGTGGTCATTATTCAGGCCTTACCAGGTCTAGTGTCACTTGTAGGCTCCTCAAATGTGGGGAGTATGTTGGGCAGGCCTTCAGCACACCCCACATGGTACTGTGAAACTCCTTAGCTGCTCAAGGTTGCTGGATGGGACTCTACCAGGTTCTGAGTGGTGTACCAAGGGTGAACAGCTAGATAGAGTACACTATGCCGGCCTTCAGCTCATGCCATGTAGCGTAGCAAAGCTCCACAGCTGCTTGGGGTCACTGGGCAGGGCCTTACCACGTTCTGAGCAAGGTGCTGAGGTTGCACGGCTGTATGAGGTTCACTGTGCTGGCCTTTGGCTAGCACTGCTGAGGGAAGGGAATTCTCTGGACACTTGAGATCACTGGGTGAGGCCCAACCATGCACCCAGGGACCTACCTGAAGGTCCGTGGCTGATTGGGGACACTAGGTGGGTCTCACCAGATTCTGAGCAAGGTGTCAAGGCTGCATGGCTGGATGGGGTTAGCTATGCAGACCTTTGGCTTGTGCCTTTATCAGTTATTTTTAAGACATTTGTAATTAAATTTTTAGAATTTTTAATATACAAGGTCATGTGATGGGAAACCAAGATAAGTTTTTCTTCTTTGTAATTACTTTCTCATGATTAATTTCTCTGGTTAGGACTTTCAGTATTATTTTGAATAGGACTTGTAAGAATGACTATCCTTTTCTTATTCCTTACCTTACAAGATGTCTTTCAACTACTGAGCATGATGTGACCTTCCAGCAGCAGCCATGAGTCCTGGATGTGCTGCGTACAAGTCCATGTGATGGGTCCAGCTGTCCAGCTGAAAACAGCACCTGGCTGCAATATGTTCAATGGGAGTCCTGTACCACACTGGCCTGCTTATCAGGAGCTTCTCTGAGTGTGAGAAGGGGACACAGGCCTGAAGAGAGAGCATCAGGCCAAGGCAGCCAGACCTGCCCCACTCTGTCCAATGTACAGCATGGGCTGTTTTGCTAAGAAGCTGAGTTATGGAGCAGGAAGGCTGGTCTTTCCTCCCCTCTAGTTTTCTCTCAGACACTAGTTTCTCCCATAGCTGGTCAATGTTCCCTGCACCTTAGGTCTCTGGTGCAGGATCTCTGCAGCCACTCCATTCCATTTAAGGTTTGACCTCAATACAGAGGCCTCACATGTCAATTCAAAATGAATACATTTGACCTACAAATTCCACATGAAGGGATTCATTTGAAACAGTAAGATTTACAGATTCATATGTTCCCTTCAGCTCTGTGATAGTTTTTAAAAATTTTATTTTAAAGAGAATAAAACCCAACAAAATAAAACAGAATAAAGCTAATTTAAAAACAGTGTAAGTGACACAGGACTTCAAAACAGGATAATAGGAAATCAACAATGGTTACCATAATGTCTCTTGTTATCTTCAAACTTGCTAGTCATACCATCAGACATAATAAAATCAAACAAAACAAAACAGAATAAAACCAATCAAAACAGAACATTGAATAAAACAAAAACAATGCAATGAAATAAAACAAGACAGTGAAAACAATATTGGATTTCAAAAACAGGATAGAAGGAAATCCCTCATATTTGCTATATTGCATATAGTTATACTCTAAATAAGTGCTTAGAGTACTGGTTTTAGGCCTGCAAAGTCAATCAAACAATACAAATATTAAATTTTTTTTGTACCTCAGTTGCTATCAACTCAGCCTGTGATCCTCTGAATCAGTTGGTTGCTTGGGGGAGCAGGGGACTCTTCCTGTCTCCCAGTCTACAAGCCAACAGGCTCACGGGAAGGGCAAACTGACTTCTTGTGTCTCTTCCTAGCTTCACATGGTTACTGCTGGCTCATGGTAAGGGCCAACTGGCTTCTTTTTTCTCTTCCTGGGCCCACAAATCTGCAGCCAGCTCATGGGAAGGGTGAATTGGCTCTGTGTTATGGTTTTGACAAGTTGGAAATCTTAATGAGGCTGCTGAAGCAGCTGTAGCATTATAACCACTGGAAATGCTCAAGAAATGGTTGATTGAGCTAGTTCTCAGTTTGTACATGAGATGACAAAAGAGTTTATGAACAGACCAGTCTCTACTCAGCAGCAAAGAAACACAGCCTAATTCCAAAGGGGTGGACAGGAAGGAGGGGCACCTTGTGGAGGCTATTGCACCTTGGTGAGAAAATGGTTTTTCCATTCATTCTTCATCGATATTCCATTTTTTAACTTTATCATATAGTAAATATTTCTTGCCTTACAATCAATTCCCTTAAGAATAAAAACTGAATAATTCACTGAATATTTAATTGCAAAATGATACATTTTACTACTGATTTATATGTGATTAAAATATTCATAATATAAATCTCTTTGAAGCTCATTGTATGAAGATATCAAAAGTTTATCACAACTCAAGCACTATTAATGGTTAGTCATCTCTCTCAGGCTCTCTGCCTCTTTTAGTCTGTCTGTCTCTCTCTCCTTCTCACATACGGATTGCTTAACATATATGCATGTGTGTGTGTGTGTGTGTGTGTGTGTGTAGATTTAGGTCATACATGTCATTTAAACAATGAGATCCTTCATATGGACATCTTCCACACATTCATGTATCATTTTCACATTTACAGTTTCCTTATCTTCTTTCTCTAAGGGCCCACCTAGACTCACTGTAGTAACTGCACATTGGTCCTTGATGGACATGGCCAGATCGTTCTATTGCCCTCTCTACATGGATGCTACAAGTTGGTGTGAGTTCTAACAAATACATTTCTGTGGTCTCTCTTTGTAACTTTCCATATTGTTCTTGTTTTTGTTTTGCCTGCAGGAAGATTCTGCCATTTCCTTGTGGTTTCTATCACTTATGTCATGGACTAGAAGTTCCAACCCCAAAAGGATGAAAATATCCATTGTGCAACCTTCTTTTTTTTTTTACTCCACAAGGTACGAGTAAATTTTCTCTATTAACCAAAATTAAGATGAGTCTGTTCTTTCCAATACTACATGGACAAGAGAAATGTCATTGCAGTGATGTGAAAAAATGCAGAATAGGTAAATCACAGGGACAGAAAGATGATTGAAGCCTAGGAATAGCAGCTGGGGAGAGCAGAGGGACTGCTTATTGGTATAGAACTGAGGAAAATGTTCTGGTACTGGACAGTTGTGGAAGTTGCATAATATTGGGAATGTTTTTAATGCCACTGACAGACCATTAGAAATTCTTAAATTACATTTAAAATTAATGTCTATACATAAAAATGAGAAGTAAAGGTATCAGTAAACACAACCATCACTGCAACAGCAAAGGAAGGAACTGTAGTAATGGGGTAGAGGCTGGCCACAGATAGAGGTCAGGCATGACACATGCTGTGGAACCAATAGGAGTCCCAGGCTGGTGGAGAGGTGGTTCCTAGCACTGGTTCTCATTACAGCATCAGATCTGACAAGAGAGCTGCAAGTGGAGCTGGCACAAGCTCTGCAGGTGGGAATTGAGCTTGGGTTGCAGCTGACACTGAAGCTAGAAGAGAAAATGTCACCAACTGTCCATGCTCCTTCCATGAGACAGTTCTGTCCTCCAGCCCATCCCAGAAAGTCTTCCCAGACTGCATCCACTCACTGACTGATGAGTGTTTCAGTGCTCCCAGGCTGTCACAACAGCTAGAAGCTCTCTTTTTGTGCTCAGCCCCATCCCCTCCCCAAGACGCCCAGGAACATAACCCAGTGCTTCTCACCTTGCTTTCTGGCTCAGTGGGTTTGGGGATATGTCTTAGTAACGTTTCTCTTATGGCTGAGACCAAATACCTGATACCTAAAATTAAAAGCAGAAAGTCTTACTTAGTCCACAGTTTGTGATAGTTTCAGTCCATAATCTGCTGGGTGGTGAATCATAGAGGCAACAATTCTTGGTGGCAGAAGACAGCAAAATCAAGAGGCAAGGGAGTGGAGACAAGACTATTTCTCTCCCTTATATTGCATGTAGGCTATCTTCACTTGGGTGAGTGTAGCACTCATATCCTTAATCCTAACCAGAACTATGCCACACTAATCAGTGGAATGATTTATTCATACACCCTTAACCCCAGCACCATGCACTCTAGATTCAGCCACCTCTGCAAAAGTTCCATGACTGCATGAGATTTTGGGGGGACATCTAGACACAAACCATAATAATGAGGGTGTTACCATGGGGTCAGAGGACAGTGGGTTGTGTGGTTCACCTGGCTGTGCATATTCAGCCAGGAGCCAAGAAGGCAGAAGACAACCCTGGGGAAGGCAAATGGATAAAGAGTTTGAGGTCTTTTGTCTCCTACTGTTTACCCCTAATGTGGAGATCTTGGTCTAGACAATCCTGAGTGTATAAAAGAAGGTTTCTAGGAGGAGACTGTGAGGAGAGTGTGATCACTTCTCCCTTCTTCAGTGAAGCCTGACACTGCTTAATTGCGTGTGACCTCCGTAAAGAAGGGGAGGGATGTCTGATTTGGCATAGGGAATGTGTTTTATAAATGTCTGTGTGAGAGCTAGCACTGAAAAAATATATATGAAGCACTTTGCATCTAAGCTGTGGTTGTGGCCATCCTGACAAGTCTGCTGAGAACGGCAGAAGGAGTGTGGTGTAGCTTGGAGGGAGGCCATGCCTCTGTAGTCTGGGATGTAAGCAAATTTTCTGTGCTGTTTCCAAGTCTATCTATTCTAGCCTATCAGCCAGTTCTGAATGCTATCAACTCAAGTGGAACATGTACTTTCCTTGAACTATCTTTTGAACTCTTTTCTTGTAGAATGCCTTTTGTTCTCATTTAGCAAAGAACACCTTGGTTCTCATTATGTACTTAAGACAGTGTGCTCTTTTAATAAACAGAGTAGCCATCAGCCCTCTCTTTGTGACATGAGTCTTTTTTCATCGCATGGCACGAGTCACTGGAGATCAGCACCGTCATCCATTGACTGGGGAGTCCCAGTATTGGGGAACTACATTCGGTGACCCTGAAATGATCTTCAACACAAACAGGAAGTAGGTGAGTAAATTCAGGAAATTCCATGTATTTGGAAATACCCTACTGGATAGGATATCCATGTTTGTAAGAATGGGTCAGAATTTAACCTGGGAGCAAATTGCTCTGAGCTATCCATATAACTACAACTCCATCAGTATTACAGATTCTTAACTAATTAAAATTGCCGCTCTTGTTTTCCAAAGATAGGCTGTGGGGAGCCACTCAGACTGCTTCAAAGCTCAGGGGCATCTAAGAGCACCTGAAGACATGGCTCCACTTTTCTAGTGAAGGTGCACAATGGGATACAGTTATGTAAAATGATTTATCACAGTAAACATGCATGCACTGGTTATAGCACTATGTAAGAATGTAAATATGCGATAACAGCCTGTATAAGAATTGTACGATAAAGATGTAGGTGGCTCTTGCTCTTGTTCTCGTGCTTTTGTACTCTTATTCCCTGCTGTGCCCCATGCTGCCTGCTGTTGTTGCTGATGTGTTGCACAAATAGGTTCTCTAACCTTGGGACCTCACCCTCAAAGATCTCCCTGGGGCTCCTGAACAGGCTGACACAGACAACACCAACTAGAAAAAAATCTTAAATGGGCACTTGACAGAGGAAAAATAATCTCACCTGAGATCTCTTCAACTTGGAACTCAGTTCAGTCAGTTTTAAATCCATTGTGGAGGAGCTTGTGGTCACTAGCTCCTGCTTCAGGCACAGGAGAAAACACAAATAAATATGTATGTGAACAAAACAAAATACATGAGCCCAAGGTTACTTGGGCTCAGCTGGGATAGGGGGAAGAAAGCAGTGTAATCTAAAAACAATTAAATTTACATGGCAACAGGCAAAGACATGAGAAAGCTTTTTAGTTTTAGTGTACTGGGATACACAGGTGGTGTGACCCACAGGAGCTACTCCTAAAGCTGGGGCAGTTCCAGCCTGGGGACAAAAAGATGTGTCAGGTCTAAGGAAGTCATATAAAAAAAATCAAATTACAAACTTTAGCTAATTGATAAATTCACCTCTGGTTTACGATTTGAGTTGATTAATTGGGGTATGTAAAACATTTATGTTAAAAATTCTTAAATTTACAAGATTAACTTGTTCTTTTCTCTGGTGTATCTTGGTTTAACATGAAAACACTGATTCAAGGTTACTCAGAGATCTGTTGGCAGTAAGTCAAATTCATTATAAAAGAAGGGAACACTTTAAAATTCAAGTGACTGGCAGGGAGAGCCAGATGCCAGCTCCTTTTGGCACACTGGCTGGGAAACAAGAAGAGCCAACATCCCCTGCTCCCTGACACCATAAGCAATCAGCTGATCTGGAGAAACACAGGCTGTGATGATGGCTACTGAGGTAAAATACAATTTAATGCTTGTAGTGTTTAGTGTTTTGCAGGTCTAAAGCCAGTAGTCTGATCATCTATTCAGAGGATAACAAAATGCAATGTAGCATCTATGGGGGAAATCTCCTTCTGAAGGAGGTGGCCATTTTTAATTCCCTCTTATCTTGTTTTGAAGTCCTGTATTATTTCCATTGTTTTGTTGGGTTGGGTTTTATTCTGGTTTTTTTTTTTTAATTTTTAAAAAATTTTTTTCATTTTTTTATTTAAAGAGAAAAAAAAGGTAGAAATATTACAGAATTTCAAGAAAAGAAGATAAATAGTAAGAAATCACTAGTTGATACATTACACATTGTTCTTTTCTGTTTTGTTTTGTTTGATTTTATTATGTCCAATGGCATGGGCGGCTATTTCAAAGATAACAAGATATGTTATGGTAGTCATTTTGGATTTACTGTTGTCTTGTCTTGAAGTCCTTTACTGCATTCACTGTTCTGTTTTTATTGGTTCTATTCTATTCTTTTTTGTTCGATTTTTACTATGTCTGAAGGTATCTGCAGCTATTTTGAAGACAACAAGAGGCATTATGGTAACCACTGTTGATTTCTTTTTGTTTTCAAGTCCTGTGTCACACTGGTTTGTTTTGATTGGCTTTATTCTGTTTTATTTGGCTTGTTTTTATTCTCTTTAAAATAAAATCCAAGTGACTATAGTCATTTATTATAAAAGATTTATAAATAAATGAAAAAATATTAAAAAAGCTACATATAAGAGATATATTTTTGATGTAAGAGGATTCTGTATGGTAAAAGTTTTGTCCTGCAAAGACATAAAAGGATGTTAGCTTTCTACTCCTTTTAAAATGATTTATTATTTATTACTATTTATTTTCAAGATTATCTTCCCTGTTTGTACATTAAAGGATCCATTTGACTCTCCGTGTCATTACCAAAGCAAAATAAAAGCCTCCAACTCAGACTGGTGCAATTCCCACCCCAGCAGTCAACCCAGCAATTAAAACTATTTGTTACAATAACAAAGCAAACCATTTTCAAGCAGCAAGGCTGCTGGAGCTGTTTGAACCGGAGCTGGGAAAAGCAGAGTTCCTTCCTTTAAAGGAGACTAATGCTGCACAACAGCTATTCCTGTAAGAGCAGGCAGTTTTAAAAACAAGCCATATGGACACAGAGGGTACACACACATTCTCAAACTTTTGCTTTTTCTGGCCAAAAATAAAATTAGATAATAAATGTTGATGTTTGAAAAGAAACAAAGGATTTTTTATTTAATATACTGTCTAAAATAATTCTTTTTATTAAAATAGAAGTAAAAGGATAAGGACTTCCTTTGCTACTTTGAATTTGGTATAATATTTCACGACTAAAAAAAACCCTCACAATATAAACTTTACAAATAGTCTTATTTACTTTACAGTAAAAGTATTTAAAATACAACTTCAATATCTTTATCTATAATCACTAAGCCATTTTCCTGATATTTCTATATTTTAAATTTTATTTAAAGTTCAACTAATAGTTTGAGAAAAAGTACTGTATTTATTATCCTTTTTGAAAAACTTTCTTTTGTGTTCTTGCTACCTTCTTTTTTGTTTTATCTAATAAGTTGTTCTTTCCTTACATTTGGATTCAGTTCTTGACTTTAACAATGGCGCATTGTATAACTTCATGACTAGCAGGTTCTCTTTGGATTTTAAATCTCCTTGTCTGAAGTACAACCATAATATTTGTCATTTACCACAAAAACCATTTAAAGTAATAAAAGAACCATGATGTTTGATCTTCTCCCTTTTCCCTCCTTTGTTATTATGTAGAGTTATATATAGTCAAATACAAATATTATCCATCTGGATGGATATTTGTGTGGCAGATATTTAAACAGATCACTTTTTTCCCTCTGTAATAAAAGGAGTCAAGTTACCTAACAAAAATGTCTATAAATACACAAATTTATACAAAAAAGGTTGTCATAGATGTATCTCTTTAACTATTTTCCATTCATCCTTCCCCCCAAACAATCCTGCAAATAATATTGGTCATTTTTCTCTTTTGTTTTCTTTTAGGAAAGATGAGGTTTTGTCTTTACATTTATTTATTTTACACTCTGCCACAACTACTGTGGCACCAAAACAACCTCTGCTAGAGTCAGAGGTGTGGATCTTGCTTGACTAAAAATATCTAAGATCAATTTGTTGTCTCATACACGTTATCATTAAATACAGCTTAAAAGATACTTGTCTGTACACTGTGTGCTTTAAAAAAGTCACCTCAAGACTGCAATGTGTTTATTAGTGATAAACCACTTCTACCCTAAGCCAAAGCTAACCAAAATTTTCAAGGTGAGATAAAAACTGGAAAAAGTAGGACTTACAATAATCCACACACTAAGTAAGTTAACATTTTGGGCAAATTTAAAATTTACAAATAAAACCACAGCCCTACTGGTCTCAAAGCTCAGTATGATATTCAGCTCTGCTGTGTGAAATGGCTTTTCCAGCATCACATTTACCCTGAGGTAATTAACTTTCTTATCCCTACAGCACAATTAGTATCCAAAAGATGACAACATTGTGTGTAACTCATTAAAATAGATCTCCATAAAGTTATAATTTTTTGTTCACAAAATATTCTTTTTCTCAGCTATTAATGAGCTTAAATGACAAGTGGATCTTGCCAAGTTTTGCGACTGTATCCACAGTCCTGAGCCAGTTGAACCTTTATTAAAGTTTCTCTCATATATTTTTACTATCTCCTATACTAAAGGAAGAATCCACTGAGACAGCTCTCACCATCTTCATAAACAGATAAAAAAAAAACCCAAAACAACAACAAAAAAATAAAAACAGGTAAGACAGTGGTGGTTGTGTTTGCTGTTGGCACATGGAAGTCACATCACACTTCCCTGTGGGCGACAATTGTCGCACCTTGAATGCAAAACAATTACTGTGGCTTTTATTATTTGGAGACTTATTTCCTTATACTGATTTGTAGAGAGCTGGCTAGGGTATTTCCTTTTCTTTTCAGCTGGCTCTAAACATTACAGATAAGCCTGGCCCGAGGTGCTGGTATGTTAATTCTAAAGCCAACAGACGGTCCTGTTTCCTCCTACCTGGATATGAGCACAGTGGGATGTTTAGAGCCAGTCAGCTCTGCAAAGGTCAACCGGGTATGAGCCTCAAGGTAAAGAGGTGGTGACCCCCCAAGGCACAAGAGTTTACATATCAGAAACTAAAACGACAGGCTTCCAACACAATTCAGTTACCACCTTAATTAGATTGTGTGAATTGATTCTTCTGCATAGCTTTATCTCTGCAATTTACAGAGATGCCATTCTTGCACCTGGCCAGCCAGCTCAAGTTACTCACGTAATTCCCAATTCCCCACCATCCTCCCTGTCACTCATCCCTGAGCCACCCCCTTCTTCACAAGATAATAAATTCTGGGAGAGGCCTAGGATCAAGGCCTTTGTCCGTATGTCCTCGCGGGGGGTTGGATTTAGGACCCCTTGGCTGCCCTTAACTTGGAACACGTCTTGGTGTCTTTACTCTTGCTGTGGGATGCATTGGAGGTGGTAGATTGGAATTAACTTGCCGGGATTCCAATGACATCTCAGTGGGATTACAAATAAAACTTTGGATTGTGAGGAAAACTAGAAAGAGGACTACAATACTTGGATGACTGAACTTGCTATTAGGGTTTACAATACTTCCCCACACAAGACTATACAACATCCAAAGCTCGCCACAGTCCCCCAGCTTTATCTTTGTGGCCCGACACAACTTTGATTCGAGCTATCTACCCTCAGTGGTATCCATTCTAATGAGCTCCTTTCTACAAGATGCTCCCAATAAAATCCATATGCAATTCCTCTAGCTATGCAGACAACCATTCATCAGTGTTCTACTTTCCCTTCATTATACATTTACAGTCACCTACTGGCCTCCTTGGTTTCTCCTTAAGGCAATAATGTTGCTATTGGCACTGAGGCTTTACCAGACTCCTCTTTTGTGTCTACGACTATATCTCACTCCCAAATATTTCATGACTTACATTACTACAGTGCTGTGGCTTTACATCGTCTCTTCCACCTCACTAAAGCTCAAGCTTCCTCTGCTGTCAAGGGGTGCACTGTTTGCAGTTTATTTTCCCTTGCCCACCCTCCTATGGTGGGCCAGTTCTCCAATGCTTGTGGCGATAAGGTCAATCATATTTGGCAGACTGCTGCCACCCAATGCATATCTTTTGGGCATCTCAAGTATTTATATATGTCTGTGGACACTTGTTTAGGTTTTCTCTATGACACAGCTCACCAAAACATTAATGGCAAAAATTCTGTTCAACATTTATTAATGTGTTCTGCTGTGGTGAGGACCACTCACTGTCTAAAAACTGATAATGGTCCAGAATTTTAAAGTACTGTTTTTAATAACTTCCTTCAAAACTGGAATATTATCCATATTACTGGCATATCCATATTACTGGTCAAGCTATCGTAGAACATCAATGTCTAATGCTAAAATATTACTTAAATAAATAAAAAAGGGGGAAGCCCCCCTATATCAATCATCACATAACAATCTTAATCATACTCTTTTCACTTTCAACTTTTAAAAACTTTCCTCTGAAGGTGTTTTAGCTTGTCAATGTCATGTTCTCCCTTTTTGCTTTTGTGCCGCAGCACATAGTACTTATTAAATAGGATATGTCTGACCAGTGGAAAGGCCTCTTCCCAGTAAATTGTGGAAGTAGGGGGTCTGCTTGTGTATTTACCTATAATGGAACCCAGTGTGTTCCCACCAGATGGCTGTGGCCATTGATTGCCAAGGGATGGAAAGCAGTTAATGGTCTAGATGAAACGCCTGAAGACCCACCCATATCCGAGTGTGGTATCACGCCAGGCTCAGAGGGTTAAGTGTTCTTTTAGAGACAGATTCAACAAGGATATGAAATCCTCAAAAAGATGTCAAACAGAAGTATCTGAAATAAACAACTGTATAGAATTCATACATCATAAAAATGACCAATGTGAAGACAGAATGCCTGATATTGAGGACAAAACAGTGAATTACAGTAAAGAGCCCAAACAAGGCAGAAAGAACACAAGAAAACAAGAGAAGAGTATCCAGTGGCTACTAGATTGCAACCAGAAGGCCAATCTAAGATTAATTGCAGTTAGAGGAAAACTAAAAGATAACACAGACAAAATCACTAACAGGCTTACAGGAATCATGGAAGAAAAAGTCCTAAATATAAGAAAAGAATTCAAAATACAAGTATGTAACACTTACAGAACATCAATTCTGATGAAATAAAAAGAAGTTCTCCAATGCACACCCTTATTACCAGATATCCAGTAAAAAAATCCCAACATTTTAAAAGCAGCCAGAGAAAAATAAAAAATCTCATATAAAAGTAAACCAATTAGAACTACAGCAGATTTCTCAACATAAGCCCTAAGAGTCCATAAGAGCTTGGAATGAAGAATTTCAAGTCCTAAGATCAAATAACTTCCAGCCCAGATTAATTTACATAGCAAAGTTATCCTACAAAATAGGAGATGAAAAAGACCAGGTCAGAAGATACATGAGCTCTAGAGATACAACAGCTCTAGAGAAAATACTTAAGGCTATTCTTAACAGAAACAACAAATTAGACACAGCTGAAAACACAGAGGAAACTAGTTAGGTCAATGGGTAAACCGCAATAAAAACATCAGGAAAAGAAAAATAAATGATACACCAACAGATAAAGAAAGCAATGATAGTAAACCAACATATCTCTGTTATATATTTCAATTTTAACAGCCTTAACTCACCAATCAAAAGACCCAGATTGGCAGACTGGATCAAAAATCAGAATCCAATAGTCTGTTGCATTCAAGAAACTAATTCAATCCCCAAAATAGTGATTGACTAAAGATGAAAGGATGAAAAACAATGTTTCATGCACCAGGGCCCCCCAAAACAAGCAGGGATTGCAATTCTAATATCGCATGTGATAAACTTCAAGTGAAAACTGATTAGAAGTGACAAAGGTCACACACACTACTTAAGGGAACAATCCAGCAAAAAGAGATAACATTGATAACCATATATTCACTGAATGCTGGAGCACCTATCTTCATAAAAAATGATGGAATTAAAAGATCAACTAAACACTAACACAATCATAGTAAGGTGTCTTAACGTACTACTTCTGCAAAGAGATATATCAACTAAACAAAAACCAATAAAAAAATTTCAGAGCTGAGCCATACTCTTAAATATATGAATATTGAACAGAATATTTCCCCCTCTACAACACAGCATACTTTCTTTTTAGCAGTACATGGTATTTTACTAAAATAGATCACAAATTAGTCCACAAAACCTGCTTAAGTAACTATAAAATAATGGAAAGTATTCCATGCATACTGTCAGATCACTGTGCAATAAAAATAGAAATGTACTATAGAAAAAATTTGGAAAAGGCAAAAACTCCTGAAAACTTAACAACATACTCCTCAGTACTAATGAATCACAGAAGAAATCAAAGAATAAATTTAAAAATTTCTGAAACTTAATGACAGTGAAACCTTGGGTATACCACAAAAGCAATTGTAAGGGAAAAACTCATTACAAGCAAATAACAAAACAGAGCAAGTTTAAATAGAAAACCTTATAAAGATGCTAAAAAACAACTACAAACTGGCCCCAAACTAAAATTAAGGAGGAGTTATAAAGATGAGAGCAGAAATCAATAAAATTGAGATGGAAAAAAAAACAGTAAAAAGAAATCGATGAATTGAAGAGTAAGTTCTTTGACAAAATAAATAAACTGGATAATCTCTTAGCCCAATTTACCAAGAGAAACAGGGGAAAGATTCACATAAATGCAATTAGAAATGAAAAAAATAAAATCACAATAGACACCATGGAAATCCAGAAGATAGTATGTGACACTTACAGAACAGCAATTATATTATATTCCAAAGAATTATATATTATATAAAAATTATATTCCAATGAATTAGAAAATTATACTCCAATGAATTAGCAAACTTTGAAGAAATGGACAGATTCATAGACACATACAAACTACCAATTGTAGTACAAGTGCTGCTGAAGCAAGCACCATTAAATTACTAAAACTGACTGAAGAAGATAAAATATGCTTGAGAATCCAATGACAAACAAAAGAATATACCAACTAAACAAACAAACAAGCAAACAAAAACAAAAGCCAGGCCCTGATGGATTCACTGCTGAATTCTACAAAGGAATTCTTTAAGGATGTTATATTACCAATACTCCTCAAGATCTTCAAAGAAATTGAAAGGGATGGAGTATTCCCAAACTCATTTGTGAAAGCCAGTCTCACTCTGACCCTCAAACTGGATAAAGACTGAACTAAAAAAGAAAACTGTAGGTCAGTCTCCTTAATGAACCTACATACAAAAATCCTCAACAAGATATGAGCAAATAGATTGCAGCACTTTATCAAAGAGATCATACATCATGATCAAGTACGCTTCATCTCCCAAATGCAAAGATTATTTAATATACATAAGTCAATAAATGTGATAAATTGCATAAACAGAATCAAGGTAAAAAAATCATTTGATCATGTCCACAGATACAGAAAAAGCTTTGGGATGGGCATGGTGGTGCACATCTGTAATCCCACATTTGGGAGGTTGAAGCAGGAGGATCACTGAGATTTGGAGGCCAGGCTGGGCTATAACATGAGTTTAAGGCCAGTCTAAACTGCATAGTGAAATTCTGTCTCAAAAAAAAAAAAAAAAAACAAAAACCAAAAAAACAAAAAACAAACACACACTCACACACACACAAAAAAAGAAAAGAAAAAAAAGGCTTCCGATAAAATTTAACACCCTTCATGATAAAAACCCTGATGAAAATAGGTATAAAGGGACCATACATGAATATGGTAAAAGCTCTGTATGAAAAACCAATAGCTAGTATCATAATAAATAGGGAAAAACTAAAACATATATATATGAATTATATATATGCATCATATATGAATTATATATATGCATCATATATATGAGTTATATATATGAATTATATACATGAATTATATATATGAATTATATATATGTATGAATTATATATATGTATGAATTAAATATATGAATTATATATATGAATTATATATATATGAATTATATATATATATGAATACTACTCTGCTTTGAAAAATGATAGATTTGAAACATTTTTAGGAAAATGAATGCACCCAGAAAATTTAATGTTGAGTGAAATAAACCAGACACACAAGTTTAAAAACCATATACTATCTCTCATTTGAGTAAGGCAAAGTATAAACAAAGAGAGTAATAAGAATGGGTAGCAGGGAACAAGGAGATGCAGGAGGAAAGTGGTCCAAGGATGAAGAGGAAGGGAAAATATGCAGAATAAAGATATGTAAACATTATATGCCATAACATGAGTGTTGTGGCTTGTTTAAATGTCCCCCAAAGCCTCATGCATTCATGGAGGCAGCTAAATCTAGCATTCGTGATTGGTTCTTTGTCTAGCACTGGGATTGGCAGTGTGAGTGCTGCACCCGCCCATGGGCAGGTAGCTGGCATACAATATAAGGGAGGCGTGCTTTTCCACTTTCTGCCCTTTTCTGCTCTTGTTGCTTGTGACTGCCATGAACTGCTGCCCCTTAGCCACACCACCTTGCCTTGAAGCCAGATGAGCATGAACTGAAACATCCAAAAACTATCAGCTTAATAAACCTTTCCTTCCTTCATTTTGAGTGCCAGGTATTTTGTCTCAAAGAGAGAACAGTAATAAAGACAATGAGCTAAGATTAATAACATCAGTAAGAATGAAAAATGGAATAGGAGAACTGAAGGAGGAGGGAGAGAAAAGGAAAGGGATTAAAAAAGAAACAAGTTGCAGTATGTACATATAACCACTCCTCAAGATGAACTGAAAACACGCACTGCTAAAAACAAACAAACAAACAAACAAACAAGCACACCACGAAACTGTATAAGGCCAATGTTATTGCCCAATTTTCTTCAGGGTAGCAAAGTAAGATAGAAACAGTTTCAGAATTATACAATCTATGCTCATTCCTACTACACAATGTGTAATTATATTATATATTCCTATTCTTCTGTTGGTAGATCAGGATTTTTAGTGAGTTCTTAGGAGAAAAGTGAGTAAAATCCACCAAGTATTCTCTTAATTCACAATAAATTGTTCAATGAAACAAAACTGTTAAGATATAACCATAATTGTTCAATGAAACAAAACTGTTAAGATATAACCATGTCAATTTCATGTGTTTAGATAATTATGGGCCAGTGAATTAAATCCTCATGTTATTTTTCAGTTTCACACATTGTAATATTTTGAAAGTTCTTCCTTCTCACAGTGACACTGAGATTTTTCTACTTATAGATCCCATTCTAGGAACTGATATACATATATTTGAGATATATTGGCAAACAATGAGAAAATGAAACCAAAATAAAAATCAAATACAATGACTAATGCAACACTTCTACAACTTGAAAAATACTAAAACTGAAAAAAGCAAAATGTAAAACTCTATGAAAACACAAAACTGCTGAAATTAAAATGGTGTAGCATGCTCATAGGTTGTGTTTCAATATTGCTAAGATGTCCATTTGTGGACATCTTAATATTGCTAAGATGTCCACATCCATGTACATATTTGATGTAATGCTAGTTAAAATCATTTTTGGGAGACGTATGGGATACTTGAAAAGCAAGTCATTCAGAAATGGATACAAACATGCCAATGACCCCTGCCCAGATGCTCTCCTTCTGGGCCTGAAGCTCCATCTCTCACTTAGGGCACTTCACTACCGGGAGGTCTCCTGGTTATAGGGTCCACCTTGTCCGAATGTGGTCCATTCAGGTGCAGTTCTCGGTGTTCTCCCTCCTCTGTTTCATGACATATTTGTATACAGAAAACTCTAAAGACTCCACTAAAATTCTGTTACACCTAATAAATCCTGTTCATTTTACAAAATCTACATGGACATGGTACTAAGCCTAGCAGCCCACATAGTAGCCAGCCTGGTCTCAAGAGCATTGAGACTCCCTGGGAACAGGAGTCCAGGCAGGGGCCAGCGATCTCACCCTTGTCCTGTGGCACCTTCTCTTGATATCCTTGCTGCTTCCCTTTCTCCCACACTGGCTCCTGGCCACCCTGGGGTTAGCAACCAAAACCAGAGAGCTCTCCGCAGTGCTTCTCTGTTTTCAGACTCCAAGGTGCGCAGCTGCTGTGATGGTTGACTTTTGCAGAAACTTTGTTCCTCATCCTGCCTTCTGCCCTTGTCTGGTCACCATTCACCCATTCCCCTGGCTCCCACTTCTGTCTGGGGTCACCTTGCAGCTTCTGCTCAGGCCACCCACCCTGCCTTCAGGCTCTTCAACCTGGGCATCTTAGACAGTTGTTTTCAACAGTGTCCACTTTCCAGTAGATGAGGGTTCCATCCTGGATCCTCCTGCTGGTATGCTGGAGGAACCCCAATAAAACCTAGTGACTCTTGGATGATCTGACCCTCCAGAACTGTAAGGATCTCTCATCTGTGAGGCAGATCCACTTGCACGAGTTCCTCAACTGGGTAACATCTGGAGCCCTTGACATTTATCACCTCCTTCTTCCTTGCCCAAAGATTGCTGAGAAGAGAGCCCAGGGGAAGCCTGAGAAAGGGACAGAGGAGGAGGAGAAGGAGGAGGAAAAAGAGGAAAGAAGAGGGAGAAGGAAAGGGAAGAGGAGGAGGGGACGGAGGTAAACAAAAGACAGGACCACTAGGATGGGGTTACCCATAGTCAGGGAAGTGGGGCTATCTAGGCCCATGGCTACAAATGGAAACCTCAAATTGGGGCACAGTTATGGGCCCCAAGATGGAATGACTGATCTCATGGACCTGAATATACCTCCAGTGAGTTGGCTTGGTGTCTTTGGTGATCTCTGACAGTCAGGCTGATCCCATCTCCCACCTTGGGCAGCCCGAGATGCACCCATCAGTGCCCCTTGCCCCAGCCACAGGCCACTCTGTACAAGAGAAGTCCCAGAAGCATGTGCTGGATGTAAACTGCCAGCCTCACTCTCCAGGCTCCCAGGGGCCAGGGAAGGGAATGCAGAGAAAAAGCTTCCAGCCGTCCCATCAGGCTGCTGCCCTCCACCCACAGCTGCTGCTTACAGGCTGGGCAAGAGAAAAGCGTGCATACTGGCAGTGCCGCCACCGCTGCTGCCACTGGGGAGGCTGTGGTGGTGAGCGGTGTCTGACTCCCAATAAGCCCCCTGTGGCTCCTGAGCTACATGTGGGCAACCAGCAGGGAACTTGCCTTCTAAGCCTCCTCCCACCAAAGAGAATCCCTAATACCCGTCTTCAGTCTCCCCTCTTCTGTCCTGTCCACCCCTCCTGTAGTCCCTTCCACCAGCAGCCCTGTTAACAGCACACAATCTCCACACCAGTCTTTTCTGCCATCGTGGCCAATGTATCAGCAACCCTGTCCCCGGCAGTCAAATTCAGACCTTGAGGATAATGACATGAACATGACTCCCTTTTCCATGCCTGTCATTTTTAGATCATCCCTAGGCTTTTGTATGAGGTCTTGCCCATATCACTTGGATGGCCACGTAGCAGAGCGACCAGACCCCACCATCCCTTGTACACTTAATGTTTCCCTTCCCATTTCAATCTTTAAATATCCCTTTGACCTACAAACCATGACTTGGCTCACAGCAGGGACCCCTGATGGGCAGCAATAGCCAGTGTGTGCCCTCGATGACCAACACAGTTCTTCCTGTCATGGACCTTTACACTTGCAGCCACCCTAACAGCAAAGCACCTCCTCTGTCACCAAAATACACCTGCTTATGACTTGGAACATATGGCTACCACCCCTCCGTCCAAGGCCATGATCTTTCTCTTTCCTCCAGTCCCAAAGTCAATACAACCCAATCGACAGTGCAGTTCCCGGGCCTGAGATGCAACACCCAGTGCCAACAACTGCCTTGGCCCAAGCCTACACGGTTCAAGGACCATGGGAAACTTTGTCATCCTTCAAACCTTGGAGCCACACCTCACCCCACATGCGGTCCTCAAGTGGGCTGCAAAACCCAGCTCTTCCTTTGTAGAAAACCCAGAGGCCGCAGCACCAGTGATCAACCTACCCTTGCCTGCAGCCCAACCACACCGCCATCTAGTGGCAGCGCAGAGCAGCCAGGATTTGGCGAATAACTTGATACTGGTCCACATAAGGCATGACAGCAACCAATCAATTGACTTCTGCCAAGGTTACAGGTAGTTTACATAGGGGCACAGCCAGGACATGTGGTATTAGATGTGGAACCAGGACGAACAGCTGTGGAGACAGAACTTTGATCATTGCCTATATCACACCTGGCCCGGTAATAGTCATGGGTCCTATTGATTCTAAGAGTGGACAGAGTTTTGGGTTTGGTAAGCTCTCTCCAGACCCTAGTTCTGGGTCTGGAGCCTAGTGAGAGTGAAGACTCTCTGTGGGGATTAGAAGAAAGATGCTTGGTCATTACTACCTTCCCTGGCCTGGCCATGAACCTGGCAGATCGGAGCTCTGAGCTGGTTGTTTTCTACCTTAAACTTGACCTGCTGCCCACTGTGCCTTCCAATGTTCACTTTCCCCTACCAGTTTGCCTCACTGGCCATTCTGTTTCTTCTATTGTATATGTAAGAACTGGTTGTTTTAAATATAAATACAAAAATATGACATGTATTTATATTGTGGCAACAATGTAAAAGATGAAACTATAACATAAAATATTAAGAAGTTCAAATACAAAGGCTAGCAACACTTCTACAACTGAAAAATAGCAACACTGAAAAAAACAAAATGAAGGGCTGAGGATTTAGTTCAGTGGCTCAAGTGCTTGCCTGGTAAGTGCAAGGTCGTGAGTTCAATCTCCTGTACCAGAAAAAAAAAAAAGATTCATATTCAAAAATACAATTACTGAAATTTAAAATCTGTACAAGTGAAAATCTGTAGTGTGCTCATGCGTTGAGTGTTTCATTATTGTTAAGATGTTCATTCTTTCAAATTTAATGTATAAATTTGATGTAACATTAAAATAATTTTTGGCAGTGGGTTACTTGAAAAACAGTCATTTAAATTGAGTGCAAAAATGCCAATGGCCTAGAGCAGTGACAATTTTGAATGAGAAGGAAAAAACAAGAAAGCACATACTACTGGTTTTTATTAAGAACATTTGGTATTGCTATAGTAATAAACAACAAGGAAGAGATTACTCCAGAAGACCTTCTAATATATGATACTTTGATTTATTATAAATGTTTCACTACAGCGAAGGTTAAGATGGAAAGATAATCTTTTCAATGAAAGATGTTGAATGAATTATATTTATATGAAAAATATCAATTTTGATTTTTTAACCCAAATGACACATAAAAATTATTTCCAGATAGATCATAGGACATAAAAGTAGAAACAGTAGATATGTACATGGAAGAAAACACAGAAAATGCTGGGAGCCATTGAAGCTGGAAATGGAACACATGTGCAGGGCTGTGGCATGGTCAGGGCATGGCGGACCTGAGAACACAAGACATGCCTCAAATAGCAAGGTAAGGTCACAGCTGGGGACACCTGATTCCAACCCCAATTAACAAGATAGAAACTACAACTGCAAGCATTTCACTCCTGTAGTGAAAGTCAGCCTGGAGACTTTCTCCTAAAATACTTCTCCTAAAGTAACATAATCTGTTACTTGGAAAGGTCTTTGAACCACTCCCAAGATCCTGCTCAGTTACCTGGGTTTTCCACTCTCACCCCTTCCTTGTTTGAAGAACTAAATAAATACAGATTGCCCAGAGACATTCCTTGTCTTAGCCCCCAGAGTTTCAAACTCTGCTAGAGGGTTTTGATCCTCCTGTAGCCCTAAAATCATACCACTTGTCTCATTTATTTAAGCCTTTGCCATACACTCATTTGGGATATTGAGGATCTTGGCCAGGTCCCTGATAGGAAAATATATTTAGGACTTTGAGTTAATAATATATTTTTTTAATATTAGAAAGCTACTTATACAATCAGCATGGTACCGGCAAAAACAAAACAAACAAAACAAAACAAAACAAAACAAAACAAAACAATCAAACTAGACCTGAGGATTAGTAGAACAGATTAGAAGATGCAGACACAACTACAAGCACACTTAGCCATCTAATGTTTGACAAAGGGGCCAAACATGTTCACTGGAAGAAAGATAGCCTCTTTAATAAACGGTGCAGGAGAAACTGGCTCTCTATATGCCAAAGACTAAAACTAGACCCATGTCTGTCACCATGCACTAAAGTCAAAATGGATCAAAGCTCTAAATATTAAAAGAGAAGCACTACCTCTATTGAAAGAGAAAGGTAGAGTTATTGCAGACATAGGTGTAGGCAGAGATTTCATGAGCAAAACCCAAACTGCATGGGAAATACTTATAAGAAATCAACAACTGGGATCTCATCTTATTAAAAAGCTTTTGCACATCAAAAGAAATCATCAAGAGTGAAAAGACAACCCACAGAGTAGGAAAAAAATTTAGACAATTGTTCCTCAGATGAAAGACTTCTACCTAGAACATATAAAGAATGGAAAAAAAATCAGACCTGTCAAATTCAAAGACCCAATCCAAAATTGGGCTTCATAGATGAATATGTACTTCTTAGATGAAATACAAATGGCAAATAAATATATAAAAAAGTTCAACATCATTGGTCATTCAGGAGATGCAAACTAAAACAATATTGAGATTCCATCTCACCCCAGAAAGAATGGCTATCATCAAAAAATTAACAATTAATAAATGCTGGAGGGGACATGGGGTAAAAGGAACACTTCTTTACTGTTGGTGGGAGTGTAGACTGGTGCAGCCACTGTGGAAATCAGTGTGGAGACTCCTCAGAAAAACTAGGATTAGAGGTCCCATTTGACCCAGCTATTCACCTTCTGGGTATTTTCCAAGAATAATTAAAAAATCATACCACAATGATATATGAGCACCCATGTTTCTAGCAGCACAATTTGTAATAGCCAAATCTTGAAAACAATCCAAATACCCAGCAACTGAGGAATGGATAAAAATGATATGGTACTTCTATATAATGTAGTATCCAGATTTGAAGGAGGATAAACTGGAGACATTTGTAGGTAAATGGATGCAACTTGAGACCATACTCATAAGTGAAATAAATCAGAGTTGCATGTATAAACATCATATTGTCTCCCTAGTGTAAGAAGTTGAAGAGTAAATAACCAAAATGTACAATAGATACTAGGAAATGGGAAGAAATTGTTCAAAAGGAGAGAAAAACTGGGATAGGGGCAAGAAGAAAGGGAAAAGGAAAAACAAATAAATATATGATAGTTAAGATAGTTAATACTACTAATTTGCTAGTTCATTGAAAAGAAAGGTTTGTGTTTATATTAATTTTTCATGTCTATATCTTGTAATCTGAGCAAATACTTTGTAGATAACAGTATGCAATGTATTAACAATTGTTACTACATTCTTGTCTTGAAATTTTGTATCATTTTTATTTTTTTCTCCTTAAAATAAAAAAGGATAGATTTCTTAAACTGAAGTATTAGTGAGCTTTTAAAAAAGAAAAATTGTTCAAAATTAAGAACTGTGATGTGTTCCGGGAAGAGAACCAAGAAGTCAGCCCCTTCCTGTGAGCCACTAGCAGGCATGGGTTGGGTCAATCCCTTCAATGAGCCAGCTGGTACATTGGCTGGGTGACAAGAAGTGCCAAGCCTCCCCCAGCTCCTCCCTATAACTGGCTGATTTGAAGAAACACAGGCTGAGATGATAGCCACTGAAGTAAAAAAACAAGTTAATGCCCATATTGTTTGACAGAACTTGCAGGTCTAAAGCTGGTAGTCTAAGTATTTATTTAGGGGATAATGATATAAAATATAGCAATTATGGGATATTTCCTTCTGAAGGTGGTAGTCATTGTTGATTATCTATTATCTTGTTTTGAAGTCCTGTATCACTTTCATGGTTTTGTTTCATTGGTTTTATTCTGTTTTATTTTTTGTTTGATTTTATTATGTCTGATGGTATGGGCAGCTATTCTGAAGATGCAATATGGGAGCCATTTTTGATTGCCTATTACCTTGTTTTGAAGTCCTGTATCACTTTCATAGTTTTGTTTTGACTTTATTGTTTTACTTTGGTTTTACTGTCTTTAAAATAAAACTAAAAATATTAAAATTAAGAACTGCCCTTCTGTTTAAAGGGCATTGCTTAGAAAGTGATAAAGCTACAGGTAAGATGATGTTATTCGTAATTCAACTACCTAAAGATTCAACATCTCTGAATCCAGAATGAGGTAGCCAACAAACAAAAAGTCAGTTTCCAATAAAATAATTAGGCCAAGTTCTTGGATATTCTCAAAAGACATTAAAAAAGCTCATAAGCATTTAAAAGAGGGTCCAAAATCATTAACTAAGGAATGCAAATCATATCTATAATATCAGTAGACACTAGAATTAGGATATTATTATCACCCAAGCAATGATTAAAGGTTTGGTCCCTAGAGTGGTGCTATTGGGAGATGGTGGAACCTTTAACAAGTCCTTAGATCATTAGATATGTGTTTGTGGAAGAGACCATGGACTCTTTTTTGCTTTTCCCTGCTTCATGATGTGTTTGCTCCACCATAGATTCCTACCATGATGTGTGCCTTGCCATTCACCCAACTCAACCAAGACAATTGATCACTAGTTGGGATCTCCAATCTTTGAGCCAAATCAGTCTTTTCTCTATGTAAGTTCATTATTTCAGGTATGTTTTTAACAGAAACAGGAAGCTGACTCGCACAGTGACTGTCACCTTAACAACTCTATTAAAACTGCTCAAGTCAAGGTGCCTATGTCATCCCTAACCACAATGAATACTTGGTTATTATGCCAGTTGAAGCTGCTGTGTGACTCCCCTTGAGATGCTTTGCTGCTAAGGTAGGGTTGAGAGGCAAGGATAGTATTTCAAGGTCTGACACTCAAACTTTTCAGTTGAAAAGTGCTATATTAACTATATTTAAAAATAAATCCCACTAAAAATTCAATGATATGGTCACTTTTAACCACAAAGTGAAAATATTCACTTATAATGGAAAACATTCATCTAATAACCCCATGGTGTTAAATACTTCTTCCAGTACTGTCAGAGAGGGCACTTGGTCTTCTTTCTTTACCACCCAATGAAGGGTAGCCATTATGTGTTGGTCCATTTGCTTTTCAGGTTTGTGAGAATATTCCAACATGAGGACCATAGCCTCTGGGTTCTCATTTTGACTCTAGACTTCTCTAAGCCTTCCTGCAACTTCCAAACCTTATGGATTTGGGAGTTCTTGTCTATCTCTTCTCTTTCTACTTCTTCTGAGGCTGTATACAGACTCACCTGACAGCATGTCTCCTTTTGCCAATCTGACCTTTCCTTTAGTACAATGTTGAAAGTGAGAAGTACTTTTAAGGCCTGTGATCTTTTGGTCACAGAACTTAGACATAAATTCCAGATACTATAGACATATATCTCATCTGGAACTCCCATCCCCACATGCAGATGAAACATGGGTTAGGAGAAATAAGGTGCTGAATAATTTCTTTGGAATCTATGCAATATCAGAACCAGTTCCCATGCCCCAAAACCCATGCACACCTTCCCTGGAACAATGCATACCTAGTACCTAAAGTCAGTCATGGTAAATAGTTTTTTTTTTTGTACCAGGGATTGAACTCATGACCTTGCACTTGCCAGGTGTTTGTCCCACTGAGCTAAATCCCCAGCCTAGTCCTGATAAACAGTAGGTATTCAATAAATTAGTTTTGGAGGTGCTAAAGATGGCCAATCAGTGAGCAACAAAATACAAGCCTCCCGGGAGAAACAATTCATATGCCAGAATAAAACATCGTGAAAAGAACCAGATAGAGGGAGATGGATCCTCTTGACACAGGAAGAAATTAAAACATAAAAAAGCTTGTCAAACATGCAGTCTTGGGGCTACAATTGGAACAGCTAAAATTACTGGACAAAGCATTTACACTGTGACCCATCAGGTTTGGACTGGCCTGAATTTGCAAATTTGCACCAGCTGGCAGGGCCACCCAAACTCTCTCACAGCCACTCACAGGAGCCACAGCCCCGCTGAAGTTGGGGGTTGGTGAGCCCAACAGAGAGTGGAGCCAGTGAAGGGACCTTCATTAATCCACGGTCAGTGCTGGGAATAAGACCTCCCCCACGGGAAGGGCGTGACCAAATGGGTGACATGTTGGAATTGGGCAGGAGGAAACTGAACTGGGAGCAACAGTGACTTCATTTGGTTGCTCCCTCCCCAGAGCAGATTCATGGGATTTGCTTGGACTGGGTCACATCCATGGCTGGGACCCAATGAGCTGTCCCAAATCAATTCCCTGCACCCTGGTGAAGGCCCCTGAAGTTTGGCTGGCCCAGTGGGGAGGGGCAGGCAACAGAGGGTGGAGGTCCCTCACCAGCGTGCTTCGGAGGAACCCTGGCTGACAGGGAAGGGGGCTGGGACCTCCACTGTACCTGTGTGGAAGAAACTAAGACCATGACAGAAGAGAGAGGCAAGAGGAGGCCCCCAGCCCATAACCCTGAGAGCACTGATCCAGGAGAGGGAAAAACATGGGAGACTGAGGACAGCAAACATGCAACATCAGACATGGTTTCAATGGACATTAAGAGATTTCTTCAGGACCTTGTAGACAAGCTCAAAACTGAAATATTAAATCAGGTAAAGCAAGATATGAGTAATAGAAGAAATGCTAAGCATCTCTCAGGAAGACATAGACAGAAGGGAGGAACACAAAAAAAGGAAACATTTGATAAAGAATATAAAGAAAATATAGAATACATGAAGCACATTCAAAGAGACTACCAGGATATTAAAAACTCCCACTGAAAGCTGGCAAAACTCCTTAAAAGAAACTAAGGATATACTATCAAAACTTGAAGACAAGTTTGCAATGTGTGATCATGAAAGGAAAGATCTCTTAAAAATAACAAGGAAATAGGCAGTAAAAATACAAAGGCCAAAAGATGACAAGAGAATCTATAATTTAAGAATAAGAAATGTGAACGAAGAAGCAGGAAACAAACAGGTGAATTACAAAGGCTATTCATAGAAATAATTAAGGAAAACTTTCCAAGCATGGGAAAAGAAAATGACATTCGGTTGTGTGAGGCATACAGAACTCCAGCCATCTACAACCAAAACAGAGCTACATCCAGACATACAATAATCAAGATGCCAGAAATTCAATATAAAAACAATATTAAAAGCCATCAGAGAAAAGAAACAGATTACCTATAAAGGTAAGCCCATCAGAATCATAGCTGACTTCTCAACACAGACCTTCAGATCAAGAAGAGCTTGGAGCAAAGTATTCCAAGCCATGAAAGAAAATTACCTCCAGCCCAGATTGATGTACCCTGCAAAACTGTCACTAGAAATTAATGGAGAAACAAGATGCTTCCATGACAAAGAGGAACTGGGTGAGTTTGTGACCACCAGTCCAACCCTACAGAGAATAATGAAGGACATTCTAGAGAGAGGAAAAAAATACCAGGATTTTAGGAACAGTGGCAGAAAGGCCTCAATGAGTGGGGCAGGCAGTAGAATGAAGGTGAAAACTAGACAAACAGGCAGAAAAATAGCATAGCAGAAATGAGGCAGAGAAGGATGGCTAGAATCTCTAACATAGATGGCCTTGATAAGCTATATTGTTAATAGTGCACCAGGATTTAAAACCCACATTACTCACACTACTCTGCTTAGATGTATTATATTCTGCTCCAGTCATTCTACCTAGATTTGAGGGCACAGTTATCCTGAAAATAGCAGGATATAGTATGGTAATCATCCTTAATTTCCTGTTAACTTAATCTAAAGCTCTTTATAACTTACACTGTTTTACCATGATTGATTATAATCAAATCTGGTTTGTTAAGATTGCTGTTTTGTATTGACAGATTTTATTCAAAGCTGTTATGATTGATAGTATCGAGTCTGAGAGTATAGGCAACTGCACTTAAGATGACAAGATTCACTAGAATATTCACTATGGTTTGATCATTACCTGCCTTTGAAGTTTTATACTGTCTACAATGTTTTATTTTACTAATATTATTTACTGCTATACTCAATTATACTGCTGTATTCAATTATGCCTGATGATATAGACATTCTTTTGAAGATAATAAGAAACAACACAGTAATCATTGTAGATCACCTTGTATTGTGGTTTTATACGACTTTTTGGTTTTATGTTTTTATAGGAATTTGTTTTGTCTTGCTAAGTTTTGTTTTTCCCTCTAATACAGAAAGGATAGAAATACATGTAGAGACTCATGCATGCGTAGCTGTTTACACTCACTGTTTGAATATCTACTCTGTATGCTTTAATTTTGTAACTTAACTATTTCTAAGAGGACAATATATAATTTATCAATTAGTGATTTCTTACTATCTTTTACTTTTTTTTGAAATTCTATATTATCTCTACCCTTTTTTTTTCTCTTTAAATAAAAAAAAATTAAAAAATATAGTTTCACAAGAAAAAGATTTTTCGCTTCCTCCGCTGGGGGCCTAGAGAACCACAGAGCTGCGGCCGAGATCCGGCTATGGCCATGGTGGAACCCAGGAGGCTGCACAAAGAAGCAATTCACCCGCCCTCTTGGTAAGCGTCTTCTTCAGGTGTGAGCCAGGAAGAGACCCAGTAGTGTGTTCTGTGAGCCTACTGGTGCACGGGCTTGAAATCAAACATCCCCACCCCCAGCAACTGGGTACAGAGCTCTGAGCATTTCTTGGCAGGATGACTGTACGCAATACAGCAAATGTGTGTGTGTGGGTTTTCTCCTCTATCTTTTCTTTGAAAGCAAGTGTTGTTTTCAGTTTTGTTTCATAATTGCTTTACTCTATTCAATATTCTCTTTCAATTGATTTAATAACATTCTGTCTTTGGTTTGATTTTGCTATACCTAATTGACTAAACAATTATTGTGAAGATAATGAAAATATACTATGGTACCTATTACTGTTATCCTGGTAACCTGCTGTGAAGTTCTGTACCAAATTCACTACACTGTCTCAGTTGGCTTTGTTCTGTCTTGTTCTGTTGTATTTCTACTATCTTCAAAAAAAAAACAGGTTAAAAAAGATTTTTCCTTTTTATGTAAATATTACATGCACATTGTAAAGAAAAGCCTGACAATATCCAATCATCTACCATTACTAACTTTTTGAATATTTTTCATTCATTTCTCTGAAATGTTCATATAAATATATAATATTACACATACAGTTTATATCATACATGCTACACATATATTTTTCTATTTTTAAAGTCTCTTTCCTCTAATCTCATGTTTTCTTTTTTTGTTCATCTCAAGGTAACCAACAATGATAGCCTGGTACACATTCTTCTATGCCTGTCTTTATGCACACCTAATCACACAAACACACATATACATAATACACATAACACTTATTTTAACAAAAATGAAAATTTATATACATGTTATACAGCAATAATTTATCAAATACTTTGAAAAATCTTTAAGTCAATTAATATAAGCCATTTTGAAAATTCTCAAGCTGTTCTAAAATACTGTGATAACACAATTTATCCAACAAGTTCCCTATTAATTGATACTTTGTTTCCATTTGGTACTTCTTTTCCTACATACAAAAAGAATAATCCAACAAAAAATCCTTATTTATCTGTATTCTTTTGCATTGAGGATGCTTTTATTTTATGAGAATACTGAGTCAAACAACATTTAAAATAGTATATAATGCTGGATTGCTTGTGGAAAAATTAGTTACACAATCTTTAAGTTTAGAGCACATGGTTTACCAAACACCATAGGAAAGAAGAGATTGATTTTTTTCAACCCACATGAAAGTTTGATCTCATTAGTAGTTTACATTTGCAATTCCCTGAGTAGTATTTAGGTTTAAATTTGAATAGGTTAAAGGTCATTTAAAGTACCTGTTTTGTGAAGAGCAATTCAGTCCAAATGGATTAAGGATCTAAAAGTAAAAAATAACTGAAATCTTCCAAAATAAATATATTTTAATCCCAGAGATTAAAGATATATCTTTTAATTAAAAAATAAAGAACCTAACAAGATATATTTTAGTATAAAAGTTTAAGTGTTGTGACTTATAAAATATATAGGCTAGATTAAGAAAAAAATTATTATATACATGATAAAGGCTTGATATAAAACAAATATAAATAAAAGCACCTCCAAATTTATTTATTTATTTAGAGACAGGGTCTTGCGATGTAGGTCAGGTTGGCTTTGGGCTTACTTTGTAGCCCAGGCTGTTCTCGAATTTGCAACAATCCTCCTGCCTCACCCTCCTGAATGCTGCGATTACAGGAGTGTGCTACCATGCTCTCACATACCTCTAGATTTATAAGAAAAGGCAGACAAACAAAAATTTGCAAATATATGTATAGGCAATTAATTTTAGATATGTTGAATGAGCATGACATCCGGGTGAAGGTTTTCATTTGTGAATTATATTTCTTTAGTGTGAATTATCCTATCATTTTGAAATATAACTAAATGATTTTTCACATTTATTAGTGTTTCTTACATGTATATTTTCCAGTGAATTTTTACTGAAGATTTTCCTATACTCATAAAACTTAGCTTATAGGAGTCTTCTTCTGGAGTTGATATTTGTGTGAATGACTTGCTGCTCTCTACAATAACTGAGTATCTCTCTGATGTATTCTTTGATGTACAGTAAGGCTTGAGCTACTTCTGAAGGCTTTTTCACATTCATTACATTTATAGGGTTTTTCTCCAGTATGCATTCTCAGGTGTACAGTGAAGTCTGAGTTAGTTCTAAAGGCTTTTCCACATTCTTCACATTTATAGGGCCTCTCTCCAGTATGGATTCTCTGATGTAGAGTTAGCTGTGATAGAGTAATACAACCTTTTCCACATTCCTTACAGGTATAGGGCTTTTCTCCAGTATGTGTTCTCCAGTGTACAGTGAGGTATGAACCTCTCCTGAAGGCCTTCCCACAGACATCACATTTATAGGGCTTTTCTCCACTATGAATTTTCTGATGTTCTGTGACATGCACCATCTGGCTAAATGCTTTCCCACACTCATTACATTTAAATGGTTTCTCACCAGTATGTGTTCGCTGATGGGTATTGAAGCCGGAGTTACTTGTGAAAACCTTCCCACACTCATTACACTTGTAGGGTTTCTCTCCTGTGTGCCTTCTTTGATGCACAGTGAGCTGTGACGTATTAGTAAAAGCTTTCTCACATTCATTACATTTATATGGTTTTTCTCCCGTATGTGTCCTCTGATGCACAATAAGGTATGACTTAGTCCTAAAAGACTTTCCACAATCATAACATGTATAGGGTTTTACCCCAGTATGAATTTTCTGATGCTCCTTTAGATTTACCATTTTAGTGAATGCTTTCTCACAATCAGCACACTTATAGGGTTTTTCCCCAGTATGGATCCTTTGATGTACAGTTAAGTGTGATTTTATTCTGAAGGATTCCCCACATTCATTACATAAATAAGGTTTCTCTTCAGTGTGAATACGCTGATGTATGATCAGAGATGAAGAACGCATGAAGGCTTTTCCACATTCATTACATTTATAGGGTTTCTCTCCTGTATGCACTCTGTGGTGTACAGTAAGGCATGAATAATTAATAAATGCTTTTCCACATTCATTACATTTATAGGGTTTCTCTCCTGTATGAATTCTCTGATGTTCGGTGAAATTTGCTATGCGGTTGAATGCTTTCCCACATTCACTGCATTCATAGGGTTTTTCTCCTGTGTGAGTTCTGATATGTACAATAAGGCTTGAATTACTTCTGTAGGCTTTCCCACATTCATTACACCTAAAGGGTTTCTCTCCAGTATGAATCCTCTGATGAACATTAAAAATTGTGGTATTCTTGAAAGATTTCCCACACTCGTTACATTTGTATGGTTTCTCTTCAGTATGGGTCTTCTGATGTACACTAAGATATGATTTATTTCTAAAGGCTTTTCCACAATCATTACATTTGTAAGGTTTCTCGCCATTGTGAGTTTCCTGATGTCTTACAAGTTTTGATTTATCACTAAAAGCTTTCCCACATTTACTACATTTATAAGGTTTCTCTCCAGTTTGAATTCGCTGGTGCTGATTAAGGCGGGCACACTGACTAAAGGATTTTCCACAAACATTGCACTGATAAGGTTTTTCCTTAGTATGAATTCTCTGATGTACCATAAGTGATGAAGAAGCAATGAAGGCTTTTCCACATTCATTACATTTATAGGGTTTTTCTCCTGTGTGAATTTTTTTATGCTGACTAAGATATGAAGGCTGGCTGAATGTTTTCCCACATTCATTACATTCATAAGGTTTTTCTTTAGTGTGAGTTCTCTGATGCTGAATGAGTAATGACCTATAACGAAAGGCTTTTTCACATGTACTACATTTATAGGGTTTTTCTTTATCATTTGATGTTTTTCCAAAAGTAAGTTCTGAAATGTGTCTTCGTGTTTTGTCACCTTCTGTATTCTTATAAACTGTCTTTCCCAAATGAGCATCTGCAATCAAATCTAAACTCTCTGTCAAACTTTCTTCATATATTTGGCATTTTCCATGGGGCTCTTCTGTAATAATTCCTGGTTCTGGAAAAAGAGAAGATCCAAATCTGACGCCTCTTTGACTGGAGGGAGTCTTCTTGTGTGTTATCATTCTTTGACGCAAGTGACTCTCCTGAGTATTTTGCCATCTCAAAATTCTGCCACTCCACTTCCACAATCCTTCCATTGTAGAATCCCATAGACCATTCTCTCTGAGTTTCTCTACTATAATCTCCTGTGATAAACCTTCAAAAATATCCTCTGTTAGCACAGCGTTCTTGGTTGTAGGCTTGGTCTCCAAGTCTAGAGGGAAAAAAGAGGAAAATAACTCCTGTGTCTTAAACTGGAGAATTCTCAGTAAATATGACAATAAAAATGAAAAACGAGTTTTTAGCTTTAACTGGCTGCCAACTGGCCTTATTTTCTAGGTAGGATTAAGGGAAAGTGGTTGAACAAAGAACAAAAGTAGAAAATTTAATGAGATTTTTCTCTATTACAAAATCATTCAAAATTTGCATTCTATGCTTCTCTAATAATTTTTCTTTCTCCTTCACCTTATAGCCAACTTCTATATAATGCATTCTTTATAAGTAGACACTATTCCTTTCTTCTCATTTATTTCACAAATCACCTATCTGTTCCATACTTTATATTTGTTCTAATTCTTGCTCTAATGGCTTTCTCAAAATTTCCCAGCACAGTAGTTCCTTGGAAAAGTAGTATATTCAGTATATTTACATACTCTTTCATCTGGCAGTGTTGGGGATTAAACCCTGGACTTCTGCACTAAACTACACCATAGCACATTGTTCTTTTATTTTGAGACAGCATCTTGCTAAATGGCTCAGATTGGGCTAGAATTGGCAATTCTCCTGCCTCAGTTTCCTAGAGTGCTGTGATTACAGCCATACACCACCATCCCCAGCTTTTATGTACTTTAAAATAAAACTTGATGAATAAATACAATGATTTTTCAAAAAGTGAATTGAATAAATGAGTAAAAATCTTGATTATGGGCAGTTACTGACCTTTCAAGTAGTGGAAATTCTAAGGTTTGGCAATGATTTTATGGGTTCTCAGAACATTTCTGATGATTTATCAATAATTCATTTAAAAACTCTAGTGTACGGTATGGTCTTATGACTTGTTTGTACAGGCAATTTAATATTTTAAAAAGTTATATAACTTTTAAAACATAGAACTAATTTTCAGATAATTATGACTGAATATTTAAAAATAAAATGGATCAAAACCTTTTGCAGTAGATTGATTTTTATGACTTTATAACTTGCATTTAAGAGCCAGGTATGGTGGTACATGTCTGTAATCCCACCACACAGGAGGCTGAGGCAGGAGGATTGCCTGGCTTACATAAAGAAACCGTGTCTCAACAAACAAACAGAGAAAAAACATTGCATTTAAGCAATAAATTATTACTTTTATACAATTTAAATGAACTTTGTTATGACGCTTTTAATCTTTCTTTTCATGTAAATTTAAGTTATTTTAATTATTTTGAGCATAATTTTCATTGTGCTAAGACATTATATTGCCAGTCTTATGGGAAATATTGCTATCAGAATAAAAGATAAAGAAAACACCAATTTGGGATATAAGAACTAATTAATTCAAAATGTCAAAAGGAAATGCATTTGGAAAGAAGATAAATTTGATGTAAAACACTACAAAATTCTAAAAGCTTCAGGTGAAGAAACATTACTACTGGGCTGGGGATACAGCTCAGTGGCACAAGTGCTTGCCTGGGAAGTGCAAGGTTCTGAGTTCAATTTCCGGTACACCGCCCCCCCCCACCAATGTAACCATTATATTAATTAGCAATTAGAAGTTTTCATTAATGAATTCACTTGCAGAGACTTCATTAATATAAGTAAGCTAACCTCTCATCTTCCACTGAAGTAAAATATCACTCACAAACAAAAAGAACAAAAACCAGGAAAATAATCTTTCATATGTTACAGAATTGCTCTTTTGTAATGTCAGACTAAGTAATTTGGCCTAACATTGTTACTGAGAACAATCAGAATATTTGGACAAAATATAGAAACAAATCTTTTTGAAAGTCTCTGAAAGCTACCAAGACTTAAAGAATTATAAGAATGAAATCCAAAAAGAGAGCCTGGTATTTGATGCTCTTTCCTCCTACAGATAAATCTTAGTTGTCTAAGAAGTGGCTGAGAAATTAAATATATAAACCAAACTCCCAATGGACTCCTGGGCAGGTCAGACATAGTAAATTTCTGGCCACCAAAGTGGAAAATCCTGGAACCTCTATGGTTTGGCTGGAACTCAAGATGATAAACCCTGAGCATAGGATGATTCAGAAATACCCCAACTTCCTCAAGAAATAAAACCGAGCTCATTTAAATTTACAATTTAATTAACACGAGTGAGAAATAATAGAACCCCTAGTTAATCCTAGGGGATTAACATTAATCCTCTATGGAGAAAACTACACAATCCAGAACCTAAAGTTTACATAGGTTTCATTGTCAATGGCTGATAGGAAAAAAATAACAGATATACATAAGGAGAAAAATGAGGAGAGAAAAAAATCAGGAGAGTAAAATGAAAAGATCTAAAATGAATCCAGATAATGGATACCACAGACATTTACTTTAAAATAGCCATGCTAACTATACTTAAGAAAAAATAAGAACAGTTCCATCAAAGAATTAGGAAAGTAAAATAAGAACCAAATGGAAACTGTAGAATTGAGAACTAAATTAAGAACTCAAAGTTTGGGCTACGAGTACAGTAGATACTGGCATATAAGAGTTAACAAAATAGAAGTCAGTAGAAAATATTCATATCAAAGCATAGAATGTTAAAAAGCACAACAGACATATAATATAGGATGAAAATGTATACTACAGATGTAATCAGAGTCCTAGGAAGCTAGGAAGAGAAGTGAGAATGAGAATTTAATGAAGTAATGCCTGAGAATTTTCCAAAATAGTTTAAAAAATCAAGTCACAAATTTTAGAAGCCAAATGAACTTCAAGTATGAGAAACAAAAAGAATACTACATTAAAGCACAAAGTAAAATTGCAGAAAACCAAAGTAAAAGTAGTCACAGGGAAAAAAGATTTCCTTAAAGGAATAACAATTAGATTAGAGATAATAAACTACAATCAAATCTAGTCTACTATTTTTGTATAATTTTTACATTTTAAAATGATTAAAATATATCAAAACACTGCAACATATCAACATTATATGAAATTCAATTTAATTGTCCATTGGTAAAATTTTAGTGGATGCCTTGGTCTACAACAGCAGAGTAGAATTGTTGTGACAAAGAGTTTACAATCCTACTACTATACTTTAGATCTTCAGTGTCTTCTAAAGGCTCATTTGTTGCAGGTTTTGTTTCCAGCCAGAAGTTTCAAGCTGGGAGATGGTGGAAATTTAGCAGATGGGGCCTGCAGGAAGGAATTTAGGTCACTGGGTGCACACCCTTAACAATAAATAGGACCCTGGCCCCTCCATGTTTTTTTCCTTTGCTTTCTGGCCACAATGAGGTAAATAGTTTCTTTGACAGGTGTTCTTATCCTATCATAATGTATAGTCTTGCCACAGGCCCAAAGGCAATGGTTAAACCAACAATATACTGAAGTTCCCAAAACTATGAGGTAAAAATAAACCTTTCCTCTTTTTAAACTGATTTATCTCAAGCATTTATTAGAGATGTATGATAACTGACATACCCACAGAGATAAAATATTTTCCACCTTCCCTTTACATATGAAATTTACTAATTCCTCATCAGATAGATGACTGACTCTACCACAGAGCCAATGCCAGACAAAAATGATGGAAGGAAACCTTCACAATAGAATTCTAGAATTAATCCTAGAATTAAAGTTACCAAAATTAACCTTCAACAATGAAGGCTAAAGGAGGTTGTAGGCACCAAAAAAAAGGGGATGTGTAGCATAATATGACACCAACAAATCTGAATGAGAGTAAATACGGAAGAGTGTACTTCAGGCAAAAGAAAAGTAATCCCAAATACAAGCTCAAAAATGAACAAAAAAGTTAAGGAAAAGTAAAAACGTGAGTAAATTTAAATGAATATTGACTGTACAGAACAATAATAATGTCTTGTGTGGTCTGGCATATACAGTATTAAAAAACATAATCCTCAAAAATATATTGCCATAAATAGGATAATCTGTTCTATGCTCCCTGTATAGTTTGAGAAAATGGAAAAACATTGTAGACTGCTAAATAAAGGAAGCATGCTTTAGTTTCAGGGTTAACCACTACACAAATAATCAAAAATTATATAGTTAACCATTGATTAGAAGGGGTAAAAAGAATAAAATATGATAAATCTAAAAGAAGGAATAAATAGGAAGAAAACACAGAACAAGTAAAACATTTCCACAGTTAGATGGCAGGGGTAAACATTGCAAAAAGCATTATATACAGATGGAAAAAACATTCCAAAAGACGTTTGGGCTTATCAAATCAGTGAATGTTATTATACGCTTTCTCTGAGTGCATACAATGTTTGTGAAAATTTGCCATGTGGCAAATAATTCAAGTTTAAGAAACTCATAAATTAAAATAATTTACCACAGGAGAACTAAAGATAAAATACTAGAAAATTTCCACATGGTACAAAATTAAAAAAAATACACTTCAAAATAATACAACAGTCAAAGACATCACAATACTCTGAACTCAGAAATTATGATGATGCTGCATAAAAAGTGTCACATAGTTCTGACAGAGCCTAAATACATTATTAGAAACAAAGAGTGACTAAAACTCAGTAAATATATAATTAAATTATTTAGCAAAAATTTACAAATTAAATCCTGAGAAGGCAAGAGTAATGAAATAATAAAGTGTAGAAAGTAATAAAACAAACTGAATGCACAAGAAGGATAAAGACAATGGTTCTTTAAATGTCAAATAAGATTGATAAACCCTAGAAAGTGATTAAGATTAAAGAAAGACACAAGAATTTCACTGGCAAGAATGCAAAGAGAGATGTCATTTTAGATCTGTACAGATATTTAAAGGATAAATAGAGGCTAGATAGCATGCTAATAAATCTAAACTTTAGATAAACTGGACTAATTCCTGGATAAACAAAATTTGATAGGCTGAAACAAAAATAAGTAATAAAAATAGTTCTACAAGTACTATGAGCCATAATAAACATTTTCTACAATAAAAGCTTCAGGCCAAGATAAATTCAATGTACCTAGTGAATCCCACATGGCATGAAACACAGAATCCTCCACTCTCAACTATTTTGTCTCATTATAATGTGATGAACTTGCCTCACATTTTAGAGAACAAGTAGTTACTGAGACAGGATGCCTTGACCTTCCCATGAGCTAACCCACATCTACACCTTGTCTCTCCATCTTGGCTCATGTTGGAATGCAGGAAGTGGTCTCTCTTTCATCAAAGGTAAATGCTTTTCTCTTGCAGTCTAGATTTGGACATCTTACACCTTCTCAAATACCTCAGTCTTTCCTTGAATATTATATTCATCTTGCTACACCAGCTTCTCCCTCTGTATTGCTAAAAGGTGCTAAAGGGTGCTCCTCTTAGTACTAAAATATGCCTTAGAAACTTGCCTCAAAGCAAATCAAGAATACTTTTCTTTACTATATATTTTCCAGTAATATTGCCTCATTTTTCTCTCCCTCTTTGAAAGGGAAAAAAATTCATCTCTAAAGACCTATCTAAAACTATCTCCACATTTATCTTTCACTTGTTCAGTTTTTTGTTTGCTTCTTTTCGGTAGTGGGGATTCAGCCTAGAGCCTCATATGCTCTAGGTAAACACTGCCACTGAGGTATATCCTCACCTTGTTTCAAAATTTTTTACTTTGAGACAGGGTCTCATCAAGTTGCCCACCCTGGTCTTTCTGAGAAGTTGGAATTGTATATTTAGACACCAGCAATGGCCACTGGTTCAGGTACAAATAATATGTGATATTTAAAAAGAATACATCCTCCCCCCACACACATAGTATTATATATAGCATTATAGTAAAATGAATTTTCAAATAACCTAGGGCCCGTTTATTTCTTTCCATCTCCAATATAATCATTCTCAATCAAAATTACTAACATATCCTACCTGTGCAGTTAAAACTATCTTTTACTGCCTGTTTTAAAGCCCTTAAACTCTATCTTCATAAATAAGGTTACTTTCTAAAAATTCTTAACTAAAATCTTTCCATGCTTTTGTACTCAGCTTATTTGGACTAAGCTCCAAACTCCTGACCATCAACTGCATGTTTCTATTTACCCCACTAATCTCATTTGATACAGGTTTCTTTTCATTATGGTTCAGTGTCACAGGCTTCTTTTTGATTTCTAGAACACATTATGTTCTTTGCTATATCAGGTTCTTGTGGCTTTGCTGTTACCTTTGCCTCAAATGTGTCTCTGTTCTTCTGCTGGGTGGCTTCTTCTGACTCCTCAGGGCATCTTTAATGTCACCTCCTCCAAGGCTTCTCATATGAAACTACTCCATATGAAGAAGGTATCCTCATCTAATTCCCCATTACTCTTTCATATTTTCCCATTTAACTCATAGCTAAAAGGCATTACAATCATTGTTTAGTTTTTATTTACTTGTTAATGATCTATCTGTCAAAATTAAATCTTTAGGAGTACAGGGACTTGTTATATCTTCCTCTCTGCTCTTGCTCAAATACCTAACCCAGCTCACAGATGTAGCCATATAATAAATACTGGTTAAGTAAATGATTAAGTAAATCATTGCATTTTGATTCTCAACTGATTTCTTGTTTGTATCCTCAATTAGTTAAGTACCTGAAGACTAGGATGAGGGTCCCCATAGTGCTTCAGCAGCCTTGCATGCGAAGAACATCAAATCACAACTACATAACTTTCCCTCAAAAGTAATCAGTGCTGAAGCTTAAGAGAAGATTTTTCAGGGAAATAAATGTCAGATAATATTGAAACAAGTGAGAAGAACATAAAGGTAAATGGAAAGGTTAGAACTAAAAGGATATATTATGAATGCTTGACTATATAATAAATGAAGAAATTTTGTGAAAATTATGGCCCCAAGAAAGTCAAATCAGCTGTTGCCAGTAGGGGCGCCTTGGTGTAGCCACATGGGTCCAGAGAAGCCCACCCGATGCTCCACTGCCTCCATGGGAGCCTAGGTTCAGAGAAACCCAAGTGCCTGGCCCATTCCCCTACACTGTGGATGGGCAGCCAACATGGGAAGTACCTGGGACTCCACAACTGGCTCATCTAGAGAAACCCAGGAAAATATCAAGGCGAAAGAGCAAAATACAATCTCAGGCTCCCAGCTCACAGAGCGAGTACAAAAGACACAGACATAAAAGAAATTGGAAGTTGCACACTTAAAATTTCTGAAATGATAGATAGCAACTGAGTAAAGAAATAACTCCATGAGGCTGTAAAAGAAACCATACCAGAAACAATATCTCAGGTAAAAGAAATAACAATCATAACAAAAGAATTGATGAGCATATCTAAAAAAGACATAGGTTAAAAAAAAGAGGCACATAGGAAAAAGATAGAAACCTTGAATGAACAATATAGGAAAGAATTAGAATGCATGAAATAGATTCAAAGAGATATCTAGGAAATTAAAAATTTCATTGAAAACTAGAAAATCTGCTTAAATAAAACTAAAGGTAGATTTTTTCAGACCTTGAAGACAGTAATGCAACTAGTGATTGTGAAAGGAAAGCTCTCTTAAAAATAACAAGGAACAGGGAAATAACACTCCAATGGCTGCAAGATGATGCAAAGAAAAATAATTTAATATTGATAGGTGTCAACGAAAAAGCAGGAGTTAACAAAACAACTGAAGAAATTCATGACCACCAAGCCAACTCTAGAAAGAGTATTGAAAGATATTCTAAAAAGAGATAAAAATAATCATATTTCCAAGCACAACAGCAGAAAGAAATCACCAAGCAGGTCAAGCAATTAAACAGAGGGGAGAAGCAGGAAATCAGAAAAATAACATGACAATGACAAACCAATATATATCAGCCATAACCCTAAATGTATTTAAAATGGCCTCAATTCACCAATTAAAAAGAAACACAGGCAGAGTGGATCAAGAAACAAAACTCATCAATATACTGTATACAAGAAACACATTTAACTCAAAAGGAAATTCAGACTGAAAATCAAAGGAGAGAAAACAATTCTCTATGTGATGGGAACCCAGAAAAAAGCAGAGGTAGCTTGCCCATGAACTACAGAATGGATAAGAAAGATACAGTATTTTTATACAACAGAGTATAACTCAGCTATAAAGAAGGATAATATTGAGGCTTTTGAAGGTAATTGGATGCAACTTGAGACCATGCTCATGGGTGAAATTGTTCAGACTCACATGGGTGAACATTGTGTTATCTTCCTAGTATAAAAAACTGAAGTGGGATCCAAAATGTACAATAGATACTGTAAAAGTGAAAGGGGAGGAAATAGCTAAAAAGGGAAGGGACAACTGGGATAGAGAAAAGAAAGAAATAAAGGAAAAGATATCACACACACACACACACACACAAGATAGATAATTATACTATTAATCTCTATTAGCCCAACAAAAAGAATGGTTTATACTTTCACTGCTTGATCATTTTTTCATGCATGTCTGGTAATTTGAACAATTACTTTGAAGACAACAATATATGCAACATATTAACCATTGTTAATTCCCTATTATTCTGTTTTGAAATTCTGTATCATTTTTATTTTTTTTATTCTAAAATTTAAGAAATAGTCAAGTCAGATGGGACACAGAGCCACTGGTGGAGGATAAAAATGGGGGAAAGGAGACGGAGTGATAGGGATGGGCAGAGAAAGAGAGAGGAATGAGGAAGGGGAATTTTTTCTTTGAGGCAGCTTTGGATAAATGCTACCAAAAATATTTTATATATTCTGTTGAATATCTCCCCATGACCTGTTATTTGAAAAAAAAAAAAACGTTTTTATGGTTTTGGTTAACTCACCTAGGTAGTGGGATCTTGAAATTTCTCTCACCACTGTCCATGGTCCTTTTCCATTCTCCAAATGATATATCATATCTGGTTTAGAAACTGCAAGCCCTGTTCAAAGAAAAATAAATAGGACTTATAGAAGCTACAAATAAAAACTATTAACAAATTCAGTTCCAATTCTTAATCTTCTGTATAGGGCAGTCACTGCAGGAAGTTTTAGAGCTACACTGTCCAATATGATTGCCAGAAGTCACATATGGCTATTTAAACCTAAGCTGTAGTTAATTAAGTAAAATTTAAAATTCACTTTGCCAGATGGAGTAGCCAAATTTCAAGTGTTCAAAACCTACTAGTGGCTACAACTTGCCATAGCAGAAAACACTAATATATACTGGACATCTATATCATATCATAATAGAATGTTCTCTTGTACAGTGATGTTCTAGAAAACTATGATCAGCAGTACGATTCTAATTTGGTGGGATCATGCAAATAATCTAAGTTGAGAAAAAGAATGAATATTCTTTTTTCTTTCTAGAGACAATGATAATAATTTCCACTTATGAAAGTAATCAGAAAAAACTTTGATCCTATGGCTGTGGTACTTTCAATGATTTCTGACTCCAAACAAATAAGTTTCCTACTACATAATGAGCACAGAATTTAGTTAAGAGGAAGAGTGTAAGTTCCAACAATGTGCCTCTAAGATTGAGAAATTGAATTCTAAGCCAAATTCAGAAAAGTACTTTTGAGGTTCTAGGATATATTCTTGGCAAATGGACAAGCACATCAACACAAAAAAGAAGTTATCCTTACCCAGGGAGACCAGATTTCTGTAATTCTCTAGCATCACATCCTTGTGCAATTTTCTCTGTGTAGGGTCCATCAACCTCCATTCCTCCAAAGTGAAGTCTACAGCCACATCCTTAAATGTAACTGATTCCTAAAATACATATAGTGCAATCAATGAGACTTTGTAAAATTAGACTTCTTAGGCAGGAAATACAAAACTAGGGAAGACCTTCAGAAACAGAATCGCCAAATGATTATAAAGGTCCACCTGGCTGGCTGTGGTGGCACATGCCTGTAATCTCAGAACCTGCACTGGGGGAGCTGAGGTAGGAGTGTTGCTGAGAGTTCAAGGCCAGCCTAAAATATACAGGGAGACCCTGTATCAAAAAACAAACAACAACAACAACAAAAAAGGCCAGCCTGTTCAGTCCTTATAGGACACAAGAACTTAAAACCACAAGTAGAAGACTATACCATCATCAGAGTTTCACCTGATAGCAGGAATATTTTTTCAGACTAATTCAAATCTGTTTTACTGTAATTCTAAGTATTGGTCCTACTATATTACTTGAAGTCAAAAGCATGGTTTTCAGTTTCCGTAAAAGTCTTTAAAACATTTTATAACTGCCAGTAGTTTTCATCCAAATCATCTTTTCTCCCTTAAAACTGGCTTATCTGGTATCAATCTTCCTTCAGTTCCAATCAATACAGGATGGTTTAATAAAAGATGCATTTTGTCATTTAGACACTATAAGCCCTCTCAGAGAAATAAAAGGAAGCACAGAACTTTGGGGGAGAATATATATATATATATATATATATATATATATATATATTTCTTGAGGCATAGAATATATATATATATATTTCTTGAGGCATAGAATATATATATATATATTTCTTGAGGCATAGAATATATATATATATATATATTTCTTGAGGCATAGAATATATATATATATATTTCTTGAGGCATAGAATATATATATATATATATATATATATATATATATATATATGAAACTTAAGTAGATGGTAGAACTTTCTGAATATTTGTTTTGCATATTTGACTTTGGAAACATGTAAATAGCTTATTTTAAAACAGACAAGTTTTAAAAATGAGTCCAAAAAGTTAAAGTAAGCCCAGTTGGTTGCATAGTCATTCATCAGAAACTATTTTGAGTGACTTTAAAACAGTAATTTTTCTGTATGTATCTAATGATACACTCTAAGGAGAAAAAGAATTGCAAAATAAAAGCAAAATAAAATGTTTTCAGTAAATAATCACACTGATACTAGTGTCAGAAATGCAATTCTATAAGGGTGTTGTATAAAGCAAATTACTATGTTGATGCTGTTGAAAACTAAACATTTGGCATGGAAGAAAGAAGAGGTAAATGTAACATTGATGAGATTAGCTTTTAAGAATCTATGGTTCTGAGTTTGAATTGGGGTGACAGTACAGATTCATGAATTATTTTCTGTTTAAGGAAAAAACTGAAGTGTACTTCCTAGCTTTATCCACCTAAAAATGCCTAGAACAATAATTAATAAGATAGCATCATGCAAGCCAGATTATGGCCTTTACAAATATCTTTCCACTAAAATGAACTAGGCCTGGGAAATTTCTACACATTAAAAAGCAAGAAAGCTATCACAGATTCCTCCAGTTATGTCTAAAATACATGTGACAACTTGAAGAGAACCATACTGTTCAATGATGGAACAATACAGATAATAACTGCAATGGATTTTTAAAATATCTAATACATTTACATTTGCAAGTTCACAATAAAAAACCCTACTAATGTCCCTTGGAGAATGCCTGAAAAATGGTAAATAAAGAGAGAAAAAAAAATCAATGTTTTTTTCTTATGCCGGTGATGGTGAACCTTTTAGAGACTGAGTGCTAACCTGCAGCCCAAAGCCCACTTATTTATCGCAATGTGCCAGCACTGCAACTAAATCTGCAAATGAAGGTTTTAGTTTTAAAAAATTCTACATTAATATCTTTTGTCTTGAAGAAAACATAGCATGTATGCTATAGATTTGCCGCTGCTTTCCTATGTAAACTATACAGTCTGTGTAGTGATCAAGTACAATTAAATAAATGGTGTGGGTTTCTTTTCTTAGCTTATAAATAAAGGAAGAAAGAATTAGAACATCACCATGTTGAAAACTTCCATGAATTAAAGGACCACAAGGGGCTGTAAACAGAGGACAAAGGCCTCAGACATTATGTATGTTCTGGTACCAAATAGCAGTATACAAAATAATACTGCCAAAATATTCTAAAAAATCAAAATCTAAATCTGATCAAGGATTTAACTAGTAATTTAAAGGAAATACAGGTGCAGAAGGGCATGTTAAATCATCCTATGGTGATACAACCAGTAAAACCCATATTGTGTGAAATTCTAAATCAATCCTGTCCAATAGAAAATATAAGGCAAACCATTTATTAATTTTAAATTTTCTAGTAGCCACATTAAAAAATAAAAAGAAATGGGTAAAATTAGTTTTGATAATATATTTTATTTACATATATATAATTGCAAATTCAGGAATCAATACAAAAATTAATGACATACTTTGTATTATTTCTTCACATTAAGTCTTTGAAATCTGGTATGCATTTTAAATTTACTGTGTCTCAATTTAGACTACTCATATTTCCAGTGGTCAACAGTCTCATGAGGTTAGTGGCTTTTGTTTTGGATGGTGTAGCTCTAAAGCAGAAATGATCTGGTTTATTCAATAAAGGGAACTAAAAAAATGTGTACATGTAAAATAAAGGGTAATGGGTAGCAATGATACTTCTTCTTTTGAAGAACTGCACTAGAAGAAAAAAATTATTAAAAAGTATTACTAATAGTTATTCTATAAACAAAACAAATACTAATAAAAACCAATAAAATGACTTGTTGACAGTCATCAAAATATTGGTCCTATTAAAAATCAAACAAAATTTAATTTTAGTTTAAATTCAGTACTCATAAAAATGAGTACTGAATTCAAAATTTAAGAAGCCAGACAGTATTAATCTTCCAGTGACTCATTTTGTCAAAGAACAAAACTAAACCATTTGAATTGTTCACCATGACAAAAAGTATAGTGCTTTCTAAGGTTCAAGATGCAAAGCCTAAAACTATGAATATTTTAACCTTTAATTTAAGTCATGTAAATTATTTTATGTTAAAAGATAAGTTTAAGAATCACTAGCCCAGTAATACACTTCAAAAATATTATGTGTAAGACTGACCCTCAGAATGTATTTTCTCATAGAAAGAAAAAGAAAATTTTAATTTCATACAAAATATTTTTGGAATAAAATCAACTTTTAAGTAAAACTTTTGAAACCAAGAACATAATTCTCCTTAAAAGCACAGTGAACATGTGTCAATGATTTACTTAAAATACTAACAAGGGATTAGGATCCTGACAAAATTGATTCAAAAGAAACAGAAGTATAGATTAGGAAAAAAGAATGCAAATAGGCCAGGCGTGGTGACACATGTCTGTAATCTCAGCACTAGAGACTGAGGCAGGAAGATCACCATGAGTTTGGGAACAGCCTGGGCTACCTAAGTGAGTTCAAGGCCAGCCTGCATTACAAAGACCCTGACTTCAAAAAACAAAATCCTAGAATAAGATTTCAAAATTACATACAAACCTCATAATGTCCTATAGAGCAATAATGGTAACTTGGAGAATTAGCTTATCACTGAGGTAGAAATAATCTACAACTATTTAATCTTCAACAAATTAGGATCTCTTTGAGGGGTTTAATGTTAATCAATAGTAAATAATAAGTTAAACAATATAATATAATGCTCCTCTGCTGTGTCAAATGATCTTTAGGTCTATTAGACAATGGTCTATTACAACACTGAAAAGGCCTATATTTATCTTTTCTCTTTCTTCCTAAATTTTCAATAATTTTTCATAATAAATTCCAGATTCTGATTTTTTTCTGGGAAAACCAGAAGATACTATGTTTATAAATAAGAAGATATGCTTAACAAATGTAGCAAAATAAAAATCTAAACCAATTTAAACTCATCTTAAGGTTATTTCGGCTGATGTTGACATATTCTTGATATCTGTACAAGTACTGGATTTTGCTATACAAAGCAGAAGTCAGAGTATGTGATGAAAGGATTTTTTATCCTTAATATAATTATGATGTGACCATCTGCCAAATTTAAGGCTGCCACAGCTAGAAGGAAAATCAAATTGATGTTCCCAGCCAAGGGGCTACAATCCCTATCAAATATTCACTGTGAATTAGTAAACTATGAGTATTAACAATTTGGAACAGTAAGAGGAACTTTCTCTTTATTCCTCTTATATATGATAGCAGGTTATTACCTTCACTAATTCTGCTTCTTCTGCTTGAAGGTGTAGCTCTTCATGTGGCTGGGTAACTTCAGGACTCTGAAGGGACACAGAGTTAGATTACTCATCAACAGGCCACCTCTGACTTGTAGCAGAGCCTCAGCAGGTACTAGCCAGTACTGTGCATGCAGTGTACATGGGGAATCTCTTTCACCATTTTAGTAAGGGATAAAACTAAGGTCTTGTTGTAACAACCAATCATAATCTTCTTTCACCTTGTTTGAGACAATGACAAGCACACACATGATTGAGAAATTTATGTCTCTTAACAGGGTAGTTTAAACAAAGAATAAAAGTGTACTAAAACAGATTAAAGATAACTACTGTTACAAACTATATTTATTGGTATTATCTTTCTTATGAATCTCCTTCAAAAACCACTACTAAAACAGTTTTTGTCACTTTAATACTCATCCAAACACACACAAGAATATAGATATACACATTAAAATGTTTTTAGGGAAATGTTAAAAGATTCACCTTAAATATGTAATTTTTACCTTATCTTTTTACAACTTTTCAGCTTGAATCACTAGGTCACCCACTATCCTCTGCCTCAGAGCTTTGCTTTTAAACTCCATTCTTATCTGGAACAACCTCACAAATACTTCGTGACAATGTAAAATCCATTGGGTACCAGGTTAAATCAAGCTCTCCTTATGACCTTTCTGTGGAGAATTTAGATAACAATAATCTCCCATTTCTTTCCTTATATAATACTCATAAACTCAGCAACTACCATCCACCTTGATAAATTATGTAACTACTTTTTTTTATGTTCCACCTTCAGCAAGACTAAGCTCTCCAGAGGCAAGCATTGTGTTTTAAACAACTTTCTCTCCGTTACCTAACAATGCTGGCCCCTTCTTAACAGGCAAAGGCACAGGAAGAATGGTCTCTATAAACTGCATATTCATATAAATTTCCTACCCAGTTGAAAACATTCTGTTGCACTGCCCCATAAATAACTCAAATTTCCTGGGGCACTACAAATTTAACTCCAAAGCAAATTTCTAAGACTGGCCATCATATCTAAAACTAGCCCAGATATTTTTGGAAAGAACTTGAGTCTTGGTATTTGATTCAATACATTTAATGAATCCTTCCACTGATTTATAATTTTAACTACTGATGAACATAATTTTCATGGGTCAAACAATTTAGCTCTGTTCCTAGAAAGAATGTGTATGAGGTAGAGAAATCACATAATTTAGGAAATGTAGGCATGCTGTCAAACCTATAGTCAGTCAGAAAAAGAGAAGACCCTAACTTACCAGAAGTCCAACTGAAAAAACCACAGCAGCCATAATCTCTGTCTCTGTTCTCGTCTCTAGAAAGTGTACAGTCTTGCAAGGGCATATCTGAGGAGGAGAAGGAAGCCATTAAAATCAATCTTGCTTTGGGAATTTCAGATTCAGTGAGTTGGAATCCTAACATACAAGTGAGTTTGACCACCCTAAGGAAACACAAGAGTAACCACAAGATCAGTGAGGAACAAAGACCCATGGTCCTAGAGACTTGAGGTAATAAAATTATGAAATGCAGTCACACCTAGCAGGTCAGACATTGGATTAGGAGCTCTTAAAATATTTTCTCATTTAGTTTTCCTATCAACTCAGTGGGAATTTTATTTCCATTCCATAGATGAGGAAACAGAGGCTTAGAAAATTCAAACTACTTCCCCAACGCCATGCAGATATATGATACCAAATCAACTTAATTCCAAAGCCTATACATTGATGATGAAACTTTTAGAGATCCAGTACCAAACTGTAACCCAAAACCCACTTATTTGTAACAACAATGCAATTCAATCTGAATACTGTTTTAGTTTAGAAAAAAACAACAACTCTACATTAAAATATTTTATCTTAAAAGAAAAACATGATAACATGTATGCTGCCATATGTTTGCCACCACTGGCCTAAGAAAGGTTTCTGCTCTAATATAAATTACTGAATATTATGGTAGTGGTCTAAAATGGCAGAGGCCAAAACAAAAACAACAGCTTATCTTCCTGATGACCACTTCCTCCTCCTCCTTCCCTCAGCCCTGAATACAACTTCCTATTTTCTGTCCTGTGCACAAAGAAAATTCCAATCAGTTCCTCAGGTGTCCTCAAAGCTGGCCAACCACCGCCTCTGGCCAGAGGTCCTATAACCTTCACCCACTTTGTATCCAGCCAGAGAAGCCCAGTCCCACAAGTCGTGTACTCTTCTCTGCATCCTCAACAAAGACCTCTTTTTCTTTATTTTGCCTCTCTTTTGAGCTGGAAAACCTATACCTTCCCCACTCAAACAATATGCAGTGTGAAGCTAGAGAAAGTAATTAAATCTTTCCTTGCCACAATCTCCTACTCTTCTAACAACAAAATACTGTAAGAAGCTTTCCTTGAAGAGTCACATTATTTAAAAAGTCAGACACCTTAGCCTCATGTAAAAACATCACAACATCAAAGTTTAAATGATACTAGAAACCTTGGTATGACCCTCCTAATCTCATTTTTTCAACAGTTTTCTATCTACTGTTTGTATATAAGGTAAACCCAAATAGAAAGGAAGCAGAATTAATGACAATGGAAGAGAAAGTGGAATTCAAGTCATAAAGCATTAAGCAGTCATCTTCATAATTGAAAAAAATATGCATAATAAACATTTGATACTGTAGAGAGATAAGGTGGCAGAGAGTTTGTTCAGGTGTACTAAGCATTGATTCTTCTTTTCTACCTCTGGTTAAGAACAAACTTAGCAGACTACATTCTTTCCTTGTGATGAATCATTACAATTAGAAATGTAAACAGAAGTTTGAAGGGGAGGAGAAAAATTATCTTGTGACAATTAAAACACAACCTCCTCAGTATTGATGGAGTCAAAACTGAAAAATGTAATTGCTGATGAGATAGAAAATGAGGCTACTATAAATTAACATTTCCTGAATTGCTGTCAAAGCTTTAAAGAGATTCAATTTCTATCCCTAAATATTTTCAAATAAAAATTTAAAAAAGAATGAAAAAAATAAACATTCAACTAAAAAGAAGAATTAATAAGCAAAGAGCTGACAAACTCAAGAGCTACTTCTCTAAATAATAAAACATACAAGCCACTAGCCAGTCCAAAGAAAAGCTATAAACCAAGAATATGAATAAAGGGGCTGGGGATTTAGCTCAGTGGCATAAGTGCCTGCCTTGCAAGCGCACTGTCGTGAGTTTGATCCCTGGTACTGATTTAAAAAAAAAAAAGAATCTGAATAAGAAAGGAAGTATAACAAGCTCTTTAAAACCGTCAGTAGGCTGGGTGTGGTGCCACTGGAGGCTGAGGTAGGAAGACTGTTGAGAGTTGGAGATTAGCCTGGGCTATAAAGTGAGTTCAATACCAGCCTGAACTGCATAGTGAAACCCTGTCTCAAACAAACAAGCAAGCAAACAAAAAACCCAATAAAATAAAACACAACCTGTCAATAAAATTTCCCAAAGAACTATTTCTGCTAAAAAATGCCTAAAACTGAGAGCAGAAATCTAAGTGTTTGCTGTAACATAGATTGCTAATTGCCTTGTAATATCCAACTCCTCCCCACTTCTTTCTGACGGAGACTTGGAATCTTAGCTAAATAAAAGCTACTCAGCTAATGGCATTTCCTGGATTCCCATGCAGCCTGGTGTGGTAATGTCACTGAATTATAGCAACTAGGATATGAATAAAAGAGATGTATCCTACTTCCTTGTCACATCTTTAAAGGGAGACAGGCACTTGAAGCTGGATGTGATGATGTGTACCTATAATTCTAGCTCTGGGAGGTTGAGACAAAAGATTGCAACTTTGAGCCCAGACTGAGGAACTTAGAGAGACCCTGTCTCAAAAAACAAAGCAAAGCAAAACAAAACAAAACAACACTGGGAATGTAGCTCAGTGCAAAGGCACTGGGTTCAATTCTCATACTGCAAAGTAAATACATAAATAAATAATAAAGGGGAGTTGCTTACCCTCCACTTCTTCCTTTCTCTTCCAATGGCCTAGAATGCAGATACTAATGGAGTGAACCACCTTACACTATAGAGAGGAGGACAATGCCCCTTAGGAAGCATGGAAAAAAAAGATGGCATGAACATGGGTCACTGGAGCTGCCTACATCCACCCACACCATCAACTCAGATCATTGTATGATACAGACACAACTGCCTGTCTTGTTCAAACCACTGTAATTTGGATTCTTTTAAAACTCCAAAATTAACTTTCTAAGAAACACTGAATGTCATGAAAGGAAAAAATTATCGCCTGCGACGTCCTAGACCACTGCTACAGGCCTGCCCCCCGGGAAACCCCCCCACCTCCTGGACCTAGTACTGTTGTTGGTCTTCAGCTCCCACCCGTTCTCCCAGAACCTTGAACTACAGCGGGTTACCATGCTGGCTCGATGGGACAGTCAGAAACCCCTCACCCAAACAAAGACCTTGGCAGGCTCTAGTCAGTGTGGTTGAGTTTGCCCCTAAAATAGAGGTCTGCAGTGGGTAAATAGGAGCAGTAGTGAAACTCCCTCCAACTACAAGACCTTAGCAAACCTGGCAAGAATGTAGGTGATCCCCTCATCCACACAGAGAACATCAGACAGGTTGAGAAGTGCACCTATAAGTCCTCTCCCAACTTAGAGAAAATTAAAAAGGCTTATGAGACATCCAGTAACACAGTAGGGTCTTAGCCAACACAAACATTATAGACAGGGAGATTTGGTGACCTGCAATAACCTGAAGACATAGTAACAGCAGGAACTAAGAGTTGACCAAATACTCCTAGGCTAGTCAGCCCAGGAAAAATATAGGACTCATTCAAATGGCCCTGCAAGAGGAAATCAGGTGACTGGCTCTCCTCTTCATTGTGGTACTCAGCAACTGGACAAACATCAACCACACAGTAGGACCCTAAGATTCACATTACCAACAGCTGAAACTATTGGGATAGAAAGACCAAATATTTGCCCGAAAGGTGAAAATGACAAAATGAAAAGGCAAAATGCAATCTCAAACATCTAGTCCATCAGGATCAAGTACAGGTGACATTGAAATAGAGGACTTTAAAAGTCATACCCCAGAAATCTCCGAAAAGATAGCAAATTAAAGAAACAAATTTGTGAGGCTATAGAGGAAATTAAATTAGAAATAGTTTCCTATGTTAAGACAGAAATAACAACCTTATATAAAGGAGTTTCTCAGAATTTCCAGAGAAGAAATAGATAAAAAAAATACAGGAACATGGGAAATTGATTGAAACCTTGAATGAACAATGTAGAAAACAAGTAGAATCTATGAAACAAATTCAAAGAGATATCCAGGAAACAAAAAATTCAATTGAAAGCTGGTAAAACTGTTTAAACGAAGCTAAGGATAAAATTTAGGACTTTGAGAACAGGACAACAGTTAGTCATAATGAAAGAGTAGAACTTTTAAAAACAACAAAGCAGCATGAAATGACAATACAACAGTTTCAAGATGATGCCAAGAGAAACAATATAAGACTAATAGGCATCAATGAAGATTCAGGAGCCAATGCAAATGACATAGGTAAACTATTCACAGAATAGCAGAAAATTTCCCAAACATGGGGAAAAAATCTGATATACAGATAAGTGAAGCATACAGAACACCAAACAGTCACAACCAACATAAATCTACACCCAGACGTATAATAATTAGAATCCCAGACATACAATATAAAAACAGAATACCAAGAGCTGTTTGAGAAAAGACACAACTCACCTATCAAGGAAAGCCCATCAGAATCATGGAAGACTTTTCAGCCCAAACCCTCAAGTTAAGACGAGCCTAGAGTGCAGTATTCCAAGCTCTGAAAGAAAATAACTTTCAACCCAGACTGATGTACCCAGCAAAACTGTCTTTCAAATTTAATGGAGAAACAAGATACTTCCATGACAAAGAACAACTGAAGAAATTCATGTCCATCAAACCAATCCTAGAAAGAGTATTGAAAGACATACTAGATAGAGACAAAAATGACCACAATCTTCAGAACAACAACAGAAAGACACCACCAGGCAGGGCAAGCAATTAAACAACGGGGAAAAGCAAAAAGCAAACAACAGAAACATAACATGACAAACTCAAGCCAGTACATATCAGTTATATCCATAAATGTAAATGGGCTCAATTCACCTATCAAAAGAAATAGGTTGACAGAATAGATCAAGAAACAGGATCCCACAATATGCTGTATACAAGAAACATATGACTCAAAAGGAAACTCATAGATTAAAAGTCAAAGGATGGAAAACAATGTTTCATGCAACAGGAACCCAGAAAAAAGCAGGGGTAGCTATTCTGTTTGCGGACAATGTGAACCTCAAACCTAAAATGTTTAAAAGAGATAAAGAAGGCCACTAATTACTTGTTAGTGGAAAACTTCAAGAAGAACTAACAATTATAAGTATATATGCACCAAACACAGGAGCACCCAACTATATAAGACAAATACTAATGGACATGAAAAACCAAATACACAAGGACACAATTGTAATAGGAGACCTTAACACCCCACTGTCACAAAGAGATAGATCAACTAGACAAAAAGTCAGCAAAGAAATAATAAAGCTGAATCTACCTGTGAGCAAATGGATGTAGCAGATGTTTACAGAGTGTTCCACCCAACCACATCAGAATACACATTCTTCTCAGCTGCACTTGGAACATTCTCCAAAACAGACCATATATTAACCCATAAAACATTCTTAAGTAAATGCAAAGGAATTGAAATTATCCCATGCATAGTATTTGATCATAGTGCACTGAAATTGGAAATTAATGGCAAAAGAAATTGCAAAACCTGCATAAATACATGGAAATTAAATAACAACCTTCTGAACAACCAGTGGGCTTCAGGTGAAATTAAAGAAGAAATAAAGCAATACTTGCAATTCAATGAAAATGTGGATACAACATGCTGTAACCTGTGGGACGCAATGAAAGCGGTCCTAAGAGGGAAATATGTAGCAATAAATAGTCATATCAAGAAAACAGAACGAGCACAAATAAACAACCTAATGTTACACCTCAAGCTTCTAGAAAAGGAAGAACACATCAAACCCAAAGCTCATAGAAGAGAAGAAATTGTAAAGATAAGAGCAAAAATTAATACAATTGAAACTAAAAAAATACAAAGAATTAATGAATCAAAGTGCTAGTTTTTTGAGAGAATAAACAAAATTGATAAACCTCTAGGCAACCTTATCAAGAAAAAGAAAGAAAAAGCTCAAATCTCTACTCACATAGGGTGGAAAACACAGAGGAGATGGACAGATTTCTAGAAGCATATGAACTATGGCAACCTTATCAAGAAAAAGAAAGAAAAAGCTCAAATCTCTACTCACATAGGGTGGAAAACACAGAGGAGATGGACAGATTTCTAGAAGCATATGAACTACCAAAGTTCAATCAAGAAGATATAACAATTTTGAATAACCCAATATCAGCTACTGAAATTGAAAATGTGATTAAAAACTTACCAACAAAGAAAAGCCCAGGGTCTGATAGATTCACAGCTGAATTCTACAAGAAATGCAGAGAATATTTGATGCCAATACTCCCTAAACTCTTCAATGAAATTGAAAGAGAAGCAATCCTCCCTAACTCATTCTTGGTGGCAAGTATTACTCTGATACCAAAACCAGAGAAAGACCCAAGCAAAAAGGGAACTGTAAGCCAATCTCACTAATGAATGTTGATGCAAAGATTCTCAATAAAATACTGGCAAATAGAATGCAAAAAATCATCAAGAAGATTATACACCATGACCAAATGGGATTTATTCCAGGAATACAGGGATGGTTTAACATACACAAATCAATACATGTAATACACCACATCAATAGAGCCAAAAACAAAAATCACATGATCATCTCAATAGGTGCAGAAAAAGCTTTTGATAAAAACCCTACAGAAACTTAGAATAGATGGTATCTACCTCAATTTCATAAAAGGCCATTTATGACAAACCAACAGACAAAATTATACTAACTGGTTAAAAACTGAAAGCCTTCACTCTAAAATCAGGAATAAGACAAGAAGGTCCACTATCACCACTCCTATGCAATATAGTTTTGGAAATATTAGCCAGGACAATCAGATAAGAGAGAGAAATAAAAGGAATAAAGATAGGAAAAGAAGAAGTAAAATTATCATTATTCACAGATGACTTGATACTTTATATAAGAAGACCCAAAAAACTCCGTTAAAAGACTACTAGAGGTAATAAACAAATTCAGCAGCATAGTCAGATACAAAGTCAACACTCAAAAATCAATAGTATTCCTGTAAACAAACAAAAAACTCATGAGAGAGAAATTATGGAAATACTGCCTTTCACAATAGCATCTAAAAAAATGAAACGCTTAAGAATCAACTGAACCAAGAATATAAAAGACCTATATGCTGAAAATTATACTACTCTAAAAAAGGAGATTGAAGAGGATATTAGAAAATGGAAGGATATGCCTTGCTCTTGGTTAAGAAGAGCCAACATTGTAAAAATGGCCATACTCCCAAAACTGTTATACAGATTTAATGCAATCCCAATCAAAATACCATTAATATACCTTACAGATCTAGAGAAAACACTCCTAAAATTCATTTGGAAACAGGAAGACCTAGAATAGCAAAGGCAATTCTGTGCAACAAAGGCAAAGCAGGAGGTATCTCAATTCCTGACTTGAAATTATACTACAAAGACACAGTGATAAAATCAGCATGGTACTGGCAAATAGACCTGTAGAACAATGGAACAGATTAGAAGATACAAACACAACTACAAAGACCCTCAGCTACCTTATATTTGACAAAGGTACTAAGCATGTTCACTGGAAAAAGGATAGCCTCTTTAATAAATGGTGCTGGAAAAATTGGCTTTCTACATGTCGAAAACTGAAACTAGACCCATGCCTATCACCATACACTAACTAAAGTCAAAATGGATCAAAGATCTAAATATTAAAACAGAAACACTAAATCTATTGGAAGACAAGATAGAGGGAAAACTTGGAGACACAGGTAAAGGCAGAGAATTCATGAACAAAATACAAATTGCATGGGAAATACTTTAAAGAATCAACAACTGGGATCACATCTTATTGAAAAGTTTTTGCTCTTCAAAAAAAATCACCAACAAAGTGAAAAGAAAACCCACAGAATGGGAAAGAATTTTAGCCAACAATCACTCAGACAAAGGACTTATTTCCAGAGTATATAAAGAATTGAAAAACATCAAGGCCCCCAAATTCAAAGACTCTTTTCAAAAATGGGCATCTGACGCCACTGGACCCGCCCTTCCACTGGGAACATTGTGGAAGCCCGCCCCAGTCCTAAACTGCCCTTCCACATCGCGGAAGCCCGCCCCAGGCCTAAACTACCACCATCTTAAAATTATAGATTGTTTCATTTCAGTGTATTTTTAGTTTGTTTGTTTTTATGTGGTTCAGGCTGGCTTTAAATTCACTATATACCTTAGGATGGCCTTGAACATGTGACAATCCTTCTGTCTCAGGCTCCTAAATGCTGGGATTACAGGTGTGTGCCTCCATGCTTGGCTATGTCACTGGGTTTTATTAAGCACAAAAAGAAAGATTTCGGCGAGGAGAAATAATGTGGGAATGTAATGGGAGAATTTCTATGGAAAACAGTATGGAGATTCCTTAAAAAAACTTTACCTAGAAATCCCATTTGACCTACTTACTCCCCTTTCTATATATCTTCCTAAAAGAGTTAAAGACATCATATTACAGTGATATATGCATACCCATATTTATAGCAGTACAATTCATAATAGCTAAATCTTGGAAGGGGCCTATCTGTCCACTAATAGCTAAATGGGTCAGGAAATGTGGTATTTACACACAATGGAGCACTACCATGTCATAATGAAAGATAAGCCAATCATTAGTAGGAAAATGGATGCATCTTGAGACAATAATGTTAAATGAAATAAAACAGACACACAAGCATAAATATTACATGGTTTCCAAGAAAAAGCAAAATAAAAGAAGTAGGGAGATAGATCTTTCTCAAATGGGAAGGGGATAAAGAGCTGGGGGAGGGAAAGAGTATGAAAAAAGGAATTAAGATGTGTTAGGAACATGTACCAACTCCACACAAGAAGTGTAAACATTTTGTATTACAAGAATATAGAAAAATAAATAATAAAAAAATTAAAAATAAAATCTTGTATCTAGGCATAGTGGGGAAAACTTGTAATCCCAGCACTTGGGAGGCTGAGGCCAGAGCCTGTGAGCTCAAGGCCAGCTTGGGCTACATAGTTCAAACCTAGCCTGAACTGCATAACAAGGCCCTATCTAAAAATAAATCAATAAAAATAATAAATCTCTCCCTTCAAAACTGAGTGTGGTGCTGAAACGTGAAGACCTGAGTAAAGAAAAACATCATCTGGGTAGATTTCCATATTGAAGCCTCAGGTACAATGAAATAGTTTTCCCTTATGCCAAAGTTTCTTTGGATATACTTTTTTAAGGTTATGGATTCCTTTGCAAATATAATGGACATTATGAATCTTCTTCCAGAAAACCTCCACATATCATTGGAGGGGCCTGAAATCTGAGGACACCAAACTCACTATATGGAATGTTTATTTAAAAGAGAATTTTTTGGCTTCACCTGAAATACAAATCAGAATCTCTACTCCAGGTATGAGGCAAAGAAATCTACCATTTCAGCAAGCAACTCAGGTCTTTACCTTAAGGGATACTTCCTAAAGCTAATTCTAGTCCTTTTTTTTTTTTCATAAAAATGCAAGTAACTTTTTGTTCTTTGAGACAGGGTTTCCCTATGTAGCTCATGTTTGCTTTGATCTCACTATATGTAGCATAAGCTGGCCTTTAACTCTTGGTGTTCTTTCAGCCTCAGCCTCCTGAGTGCTGGGTTACAGGTGTACACCACCATGTCCAACCTAACTGAAATATTTTACTAAGAGGACTTGAGAGTCTAGGCAAATCTGTGGCCCTGCACAAGTTATCTGGGCTGAGCTTTTGCCTCAACCCAGGTGCTGGAAACTGTTTATCACACAGTTAAAAGCAATGCTTGACAAGGCTGAACATAAAATGTCAAACATTAACTGAAGCTGTTCTAACAAATTTTAACACCAGTAAATCTTAACTTTGCAGGGAGGGGAGTTACAGACTCATTTTAGAACCACACCTTTTCCATAGAATACTGCATATTCATATATGATGTTGCATATTATTTTTGGGGTTGGAAGACTGACCCCTCCTCAAACGCATACACTGATCTCCAAGTTCAATTTTATAACGCTGTGAGGAAAAAGTGAGCTAAGAGATGCACTAAACATAGCCATAAGCGCAAAAGAGCTACAAAAAAAGCAACATATTTCCAATTCTAAGGAACTATAGTAATGGTTTTCTGTGTCTTCAAAATGTATTAGAAAGACCTGAGCCATCATCTCTTATTAAATCTGTAAAAAGCTCCTTAACAATGTTACGCAGATTATGCTAATAAAATATGTGCAACAACTGAACTCCGCAATGTTTTAAAAATTATTTTGTAGTCAGAATAAACTATGCTACTTAAACTTGAATATATTCAGCTCAATATTGTGTAAACATACACATACAAAAAGTCTACAATAAACCAAAACTCTACCAGACGTCCAGCACCTGGAACTATGATGTCAATTACTTTTTACTCTTCTATACTTTCCAACTAGACAGTAAAAAGTATCTATATTTAAACAAGGGTTTGGTATAGGAATAAAATCCTAGGGGTGTGTGTGAAAACCACAATTTCTAACTTTGATTTGGCTAATGTGACTGCGGGCAAGTGTCTTCAGTACAATGAACAGATTATTAGTAAATGAGAGTAACAACATGATGTTTCTGCTTTAGCCTTTTGACATCATGCAGAAGTTATCTCAGTATTTTCTCAAAATCTTAATTTTCCTTGATTTTTTTTTTTTTCTGAATGTTGACTTCAAGCTCTGTCCTCCCAAACTCTGCAGAATTATCAAGAGACTGAAGAAGAAAATTTGCTGTGGTTCCCAAGCTGTCCTAGTTACTTCAAAATAATGACAGGTTCACGTGCTTGCAGGAACTTCAGCGCGTGGAGCGGCCGACATTTACATCAATCAACGTAACGACGCCTTGACGTGTCAGGGAGAAGTGATTTAAAGGTGATCACTCAAAATGCTTTTAACATGACCTCGGACGGGAAAACTGTCCGGGTTAACGAGAGAGCATAGCGCGGGTTCCCGATGGGAAACGCAGGTCCACCGTGCCAGTTCACAAGCCAGGGCGGACGTTCTCCCGCGACCCCGTCATTTTTCCTTCACTGCCCTCGTCTGCCCTCCGGCTCCCACTTCTCAGTGCAGCAAAGGCGGGGAACTGGAAGACCCTCCAGGTCAGATCCGGGCCGCCCGCCCTGGTCGAACCCCAGCCCAGGCCCCGCACCCCAGCCTCTCGCCGCGAGGCCCGCCAAGCTCTCCGTGGAGGTCCCCGCACCCGCTCCAGGCAGAGCCCCGGCGAGGAGGGCCGAGGAGGCAGAGCCCACGCCCGGCGGGAGGGCCAGCCCCAATCGCCTCGCCGATGGGCGGGTCCGCTCAGGGACTGCGGCCCAGCAGGGCCCGGCCACGCCCCAGACGCTGCAGGCAGCCCAGCACCGAGGGAGGAACGGCGAGGAACCTAGGCCTGGAGTCCCGGGAACTAGTACCTGGCGGCCACACTGAGGACGACTGAGGGCGCTCACACAGAAGAGCGGGAACTCTTCCAGCAATGGCGCGGGTTTGGCGGGTGGTCTCCAGGCTGTCCAGTGCGCCTGTGCAGCCGGGCACCGGAACTACATCTCCCAGAATCCTCAGCGCCGAGACTGGCCTCCCCCTCGCTCCCACTCTGGTTTTGTCCTCATTTATAAAGGATTTGGCTTTATAATGACCTCATTTATAAAGGATTTGATGTTTATCTTTGGGTGACCGAAAAATTCGGTCAGATTGAAGGCACTTACGTTGAGAGGCTATGACTGTCAAGCAACTAGCTCTAGACGCTACATGCGCAAAGAATACTGATACAATCTTTGCCTTGAATATTTTTTTGCAGCTAAAGAAAGACACTGCCCAGGATGCGATCCTGTAATTCCAGCACTCTGGGAGGCTGAGGCAGGAGGATCAAGTGTTGGAGCCCAGCTGGGGAAACTTACGATTTAGCTAAACTCTGTCTCTAAATAAGTACATATACATACATACATACGTACATACATACATACATACATACATACATATGATAAAAGGATGTAGCTCAGTATCAACGTCCTACGTTCAATCACCTATACCACAAGAAAAAGAAAAAAAAGGAAAGAAAATGAGAAGATAACTGACCGAGAATAGAAACTTTATGTAACTCAGTTAAAACCTCAGATGCCCGTGGAGTTGATGTGTGTTGTTTATTTTTGTTCATGCTATTGACTACAAAAAAAAAAAAAAATCAGTGCCTTCATTATAATTTTTGGGTCTTTGAACCATAGTTTTCTTTTTTGGCTCATCTAAATAATAATACATTATTTCTTTTTGCCACGGTTCCCTACGTTGAATAGCCGAAGACAATATTCTTCACAGCTAATCAAACAGAATCCTCCAGGATCCCAGAGCTGCTTCATCAGGAAAGGTCCATTTTCTTTCTAATGCAGTCTTACTCCTTGTGGGATTCAGTAAGACCTCTCTCTGCTGCTTTGATTGTGTACAGTGCCTACTCAGGGTCAGCTCCTCCCGCTGAGGATCTGCAAGGAATTCTAAAGCTCAGTGAGACTAAACGCCGTTCAAAACTGGGCTCCTGAGTTCAGAGAATCAGTGGATACTTTGAGGGAAAGTTTGACTAGCCCAGTGACACTTGAGAGAAAAATGCAAGTGGAACATTGATCTTCTAGGCCGGGGATTTAGCTCAGTGGTGTAAGTACTTGCCTGGCAAGCACATGGTCATGAGTTCGATCCCTGGCACAAAACAAAACAGATAGAGAGAGAGAGAGAGAGAGAGAGAGAGAGAGAGAGAGAGAGAGAGAGAGAGAGAATTGATCTTGTAGAGATCGCAAGTTCAGCATGTAAAAAGAGAATAGATAACATAGGCATAAGAGCAGATTACATATTACAAAAAGAAAAGACCGGTTTTGGGAGCCGTTGAAGCTGGAAATTCACCACACCTACTCGAGCCAGCCAGCCAGTTCAAAGAACAAAGACCGCCTGGGGCAAGCCACAGAAACAAGTGACTGGGCCCCAAAATTGAGGTCCTTGGGTTACCATTCATGCAGATTGCTATGCAGTGGGGTGTCATGTGACCTTAAATTGTTGAAGGTACAAATTATCAATCCTGCAGTGAGAGGGCAGACCCTTTCCTCCCATCAGGAGAAAGAGGTCTCTCTAGCTTTCCTTTCTTTATTTTTCTCATCCTCCCACCATCCTTCACCCTGGAAAGGTTCTCTTCTTAGAACTCTGCCACAACCCTCACCCACCTCCCTGGTTGGTATCAATAAAAGCCACGAGTGCTCGGATTCATGGCCCTTTGTTCCACAGAGAGCACTGGGTCATCCCAGAATCTCTTTAACTGAGTTTTGGTGTGGGTCTGGAGCTGCACAGATCACAACAGAATGGCAAATTTAGAGGTGTAACAATAAAAACTGTCTAAAAACAAAACAGAGGAAAAGGACGGAAAAGTAAACAGAAAAATTACAGGACAATTTCAAGAGTTATGGGACAATATCAAACAGCATAACGATGTGCAATAAGAATGTTAGAAAGGAGATAATATTTTTTAAAATAATGGCTATTTTCAAAATTTGGTAGAAATTGTAAACCCAAAGGACAAACTTACACCCACACACATCATGATCAAATTGCTACAAACCAAGTCTCATAAAGAGACTTGCCTGGCTGGCTGGCTCTTGTAGGTGTGGTGTCCACTGATTCTCTGAACTCAGGAGCCCAGTTTTGAATGGCATTTAGTCTCACTGAGCTTTAGAATTCCTTGAAGATCCTCAGCGGGAGGAGCTGACCCTGAGTAGGCACTGTACACAATCAAAGCAGCAGAGAGAGGTCTTACTGAATCCCACAAGGAGTAAGACTGCATTAGAAAGAAAATGGACCTTTCCTGATGAAGCAGCTCTGGGATCCTGGAGGATTCTGTTTGATTAGCTGTGAAGAATATTGTCTTCGGCTATTCAATGTAGGGAACCGTGGCAAAAAGAAATAATGTATTATTATTTAGATGAGCCAAAAAAGAAAACTATGGTTCAAAGACCCAAAAATTATAATGAAGGCACTGATTTTTTTTTTTTTGTAGTCAATAGCATGAACAAAAATAAACAACACACATCAACTCCACGGGCATCTGAGGTTTTAACTGAGTTACATAAAGCATCTCTTCTGCAGAACCTTCTGTGCCCGCAGTAAAGTCCTCTTTATCTCTCTCTCTCTTTATTTCTCAATTGCACCAAAAAACTCCCTAACATTGCCCTCATTCTATGTACCTCTGCTGCCAAATTTTCTTTCCTGCATGGCCTGAAGTTCTCTTCTCAGTATACAGTAGTACTGAAACCCCCAAGGAGGGTATCAGTCTCCTACCTGGCAATATGACACACATATGAAAAGAAAGATCAAACAAACAAAAAAAAAACCCACACCAAAACTCAGTTAAAGAGATTCTGGGATGACTCAGTGCTCTCTGTGGAACAAAGGGCCATGAATCCGAGCACTCGTGGCTTTTATTGATACCAACCAGGGAGGTGGGTAAGGGTTGTGGCAGAGTTCTAAGAAGAGAACCTTTGCAGGCATGGCTGTATGGAGAAACAGAGCACTCTTGCAGTAGGCACAGAGGCCGTCCAATTAGCAGTGCAACAGATAGCTTGCTGTATGCAAGACTGGCACTTTTACTCCCAGGAAGACACAATTCTTTTTGAGCTCCATGGCCTCAACTGAGATGTCATGTCATATGTTAGCCCTGGAATCTCACAGGCTTTTGCTTAAGCCTTCATCCCAGCCTTCAGCGGTGTGGGTGGAAGTGGTTAGGATTTTGACCTGCTTCATTGCAATGAGATATTTTTGGCATCTCACCTGGACTCGATCAGATGTGTCAGCCAATTAAAGGCACATCTGCTTTTATTCAGCCAGCCATGCATACCTCAGTAAATACAGTTGAAATAAAGGTCAGGTAAAGATGGAGGCAAGGGGCTTCCTTTCTAGTACAAGGCAGCTTGGTGGTCTCCCACACAGTAGTGCTTAGGCTGACAACATTGGGGTACTTCAAAGCTACTCCCCTCAGCACAGGGAGCTTTCTTCTCACTAGTCTAATCTTATCCAATCCCAAGGCCCAAAAGTACTACTTTCATGATACAACCACACCTGGTTCCTCTTCTGTGTCTATTTCTTATGATTAAAGGATTCCTTTTGATGGTCTTTTTACCTTAGTCTGTTCCTTGCATAATATCTCACTCTCCTGTTATCAACAGTGGTTAAGATGGTGAAAATTCCTAATGTGTTAACATGTATAGTGCAAATTAAATTTATAAGACCTAGATCCATTACAATTATTAACATCTATAGAATTGATTCTGGGTTAGGCACAGTTCTAAAGGTTTTACATATATTTAATTATCATAAACCGGTGTATATTATTATGATTCTGTTCTCCAGATAAAGTGGTACAAAGAAGCTATATAATGGATCTAAGGTTTCTAAACATCTCAAAATGAACCTTTCCCAAATGAGTGCTTTGTCTTCCCCTGCCAGACAACCTTCCTCCATCATTTTCATTCCAGTCAGTGGTATCACAGGGCTACATCTTGTTTTTATATTGATTTATGTACTGAAACACCATGAACAATAGTTTGTATTCTGAGATGGTTTCTTTAAAAACACTGATGTTTATATGATAGGGTTCTGGAGCAGCAAGACAGTTTGCATTTATTATATATTCTTTTATATATGTATTTAATATATTGTTTGTCATATATAGGCATATACAGAGTTTATCAGTTCTCCAGACAAACAGAACCAATAGGATGTGTGTGTGTGTGTGTGTGTGTGTGATTAGCACATGTAATTATGGAAGACAGCAAGTACTAATATCTGCAGTCCAATGACTGGAGACCCCAGAGACTTAACGTGTAGTTCCAATCTAAATCTGAAAATCGAAGAACAAATAAAAAAGATAAATTTCAATTTGAAATCTTCTTTTCCAGTTGAAGTTTCTTGCAGGAAATTCAACTTTGTATCAGATGCCACTCCTTGTTATCTTGTTACATTTTTAATGAGTTTGAAATTCCAGAGTTTTTATATAATGGGATATCAATAGTATTGTTTATAAGTCTTCCTGTTCTTGTCCTCTAGGATTATTTGTTCCTTTAGAAAATTCCTTAGATCAAATATCCATTGTGTTTGAGGATACATTTATCTTCAATAAATTTATCTAGTATTACATATAAGTGGGAGAACACAGGCACTCTAGTTTGTTTCTATGTAACTTCAAATTGGTTTCGAAAATGTTTCCTATCAATGAAAAAAGGAGAACCTTATAGATCTGCATGAGTGAGATTTTGCATTATGTTTATTTTTGATCACAACATGTGGTTAATAAGGTCAGTGAAATGAAGCAGCAAGCTATCTGTGTATCTGTCTATAAATGGGAAAAACATTTAGTTCTTTTTATTTTTATTTTTTAAATTTTATTTTACAGAGAATAAAACAAAAGAAGACACAACGCAGATCAGAACAGAACAATACAAGCAACACAGCACTTCACAACAAGACAATTTGATATCAACAGTAGCAACCATAATATCTCTTTCTTTAAAATAGTTGAGCATAGCTTCACAAACAATAATATCAAACATAACAAAATAGAATAAAACCACTCAAGAGAAAGAAGGTATTACAAAGCTACTATAATATCTCATTTTCCATAAAAAATTATTTATCGTATTACACATATTAAAATCCAGTAAGACACAACATGATAGAACCAATGGTGATAGAAGAACAAAAGCATGGTAGGACTTCAAAGCAAGATGATATTAAATCAGCAATGGATGTCATAATGTCTTGTTGTATAAAAAGTACCACAATTTTTTTTATCCATTCCTCAGTTGATGTGCACTTAGGTTGTTTCCAAGATCTGGCTATTACAAATTGTGCTGCTATAAATATGGGTGCATATATATCATTGCGGTACGATGTTTTCAGTTCTTCTGGGAATATGCCTAGGAGTGGAATAGCTGGGTCAAATAGGACTTCCAATCCCAGCTTTTTGAGGAATCTCTAGATTGACTTCCACAGTGGTCGCACCAGTCTACACTCCCACCAACAGTGCAGAAGAGTTCCTTTTTCCTCACAGCCTCTCCGGCATTTGTTGTTGGTAGTTTTTTGATCCTGGCCATTCTTTCTGGAGTGAGATGGAATCTCAGTGTGGTTTTAATTTGCATTTCTCTAATGACCAATGATGATGAACATTTTTTCATGTATTTATTTCATTGGTATTTCTTCATCTGAGAACTGTGTGTTCATCTCGGATGCCCATTTTTGGGTTGGATCTTTGAATTCCAGGGGTCTGATTTTTTAAAATTCTTTATAAGTTCTAGACAGAAGTCCTTTGTCTGAGGGACAGTTCACTAAGATTTTTTCCCAGTTTGTGGGTTTTCTTTCCACTCTGCTGGAGATTTCTTTGGACATGCAGAAACTCTTTAATAAGACGTGATCCCAGTTATTGATTCTGGGAAGTATTTCCCATGCAGTTTGGTTCTTGTTCATGAATTCTCTACTTAACCCTCTATATCTTCAAGATTTTTACCTACTTTTTCTTCCAACAGATTTAGTGTTTCTGTTTTAATATTTAGATCTTTGATCCATTTAGATTTTAGTTTACTATATGGTGATAGGCATGGGTCTAGTTTTAGTTTTCGGCATACGGATAAGCACTTTTTCCAGCACCATTTATTAAAGAGACTATCGTTCTTCCAGTGAACATGTTTAGCCCCTTTATCAAAGTTAAGGTGGTTGAGTGTATTCGTAGTTGTGCCTTCTGGTCTATTCCATTGATCTTCAGGTCTGTTTTTATTCCAGTACCATGCTGATTTTATTACAGTAGCTTTGTAGTATAACTTTAAGTCAGAGATTGTGATGCCTCCTGCCTTGTCTTTGCTGCTTAGAATTGCCTTTGCTATTTCTAGGTCTCTTCTGGTTCCAGATGAATTTTAGGAGTGATTTCTCTAGATCTGTGAGATATGTTAGTGGTATTTTCATTGAGATTGCATTGAATCTGTATAACAATTTTGGGAGAATGGCCATTTTCACAATATTTATTCTTCCTATCGATGAACAAGGTATGTTTTTCCATTTTCTTTTTTTTTTATTTAAAGAGAAACAAAAGCATGTAAAGGGTAGAGATAATACAGAATTTAAAAAAAGATAAGAAATCACTTAGTTAATAAATTACATATTGTCCTCTTAGAAATAGTTGTTAAAATTACAAAATTAAAGCATACAAAGTAGATAGTCAAACAGTGAGACTGTAAACAGCTACACATGCATGAGTCTCTACATGTATTTCTATCCTTTCTATATTAGAGGGAAAAACAAAACCTAGCAAGACAAAGCAAAACAAATTACTATAAAAACATAAAACCGAGAAGTTGTATAAAACCACAGTACAAGATGATCTACAATGATTACTGTGTTGTTTCTTATTATCTTCAGTAGAATGTCTATATCATCAGGCATATCTGAATACAGCAATATAATTGAGTATATATAAGTAAAATAAAACACTGTGGACAGTATAAAACTTCAAAGGCAGGTAATGATCAAACCATACTGGATATTCTAGTGAATCTTGTCATCTTAAGTGCAGTTGCCTATACTCTCAGACTTGATACTATCAATCATAACAGCTTTGAATAAAACCTGTCAATACAAAACAGCGATCCAACAAACCAGATTGAATTACAATCAGTCATGGTAAAGCAGTGTAGGTTTTACAGAGCTTTAGATTAAGTTAATAGGAAATTAAGGATGATAACTGTACTATATCCTGTTATTTTCAGGGTTACTGTCTGTGCTCTCAAATCTAGTACAGGTAGAAGGACTGGAACAGACTATAATACATCTAACCAGAGTAGTGTGAGTAATGTGGGTTTTAAATCCTGGTGCACTATTAACAATATAGCATATCAAGGCCATCTATATTAGAGTTTCTAGTTATCGTTCTCTGCCTCATTTCTGCTATACTATTTTTCTGCCTTTGTTTAGTTTTCTCCTTCATTCTACTGCCTGCCCCACTCATTGAGGCCTTTCTGTCACTGTTCCTAAAATCCTGGTATTTATTTTTTCTCTCTCTCTAGAATGTCCTTCAGTATTCTCTGTAGGGTTGGATTGATGGTCACAAACTCGCCCATTTCCTCTTTGTCATGGAAGAATATTGTTTCTCCATTAATTTCTAGTGACAGTTTTGCAGGGTACATCAATCTGGGCTGGAGGTTATTCTCTTTCAGGGCTTTGAATACTTCACTCCAAGCTCCTCTTGATCTGATGGTCTGTGTCAAGAAGACAGCCGTGATTCTGATGGGCTTACCTTTACAGGTAATCTGTTTCTTTTCTCTGACAGCTTTTAATATTCTGTTTTTATATTGAATTTCTGGCATCTTGATTATTATATGTCTGGGTGTAGATCTGTTTTGGTCATAGGTGGCTGGAGTTCTGTATGCCTCACACAACTGAATGTCATTTTCTTTTCCCATGCTTGGGAAGTTTTCCTTAATGATTTCTGTGAATAGCCTTTGTAATTTGCCGTATGTATTCCTGCTTCTTCATTTACGTTTTTTATTCTTAATTTGTAGATTCTCTTGTCATCTTCTAGCCTTTGTATTGTTACTGCCTGTTTCCTTGTTATTTTTAAGATATCTTTCCTTTCATGATCACACATTGCAAACTTGTCTTCAAGTTTTGATAGTCTATGCTTAGTTTCTTTTAAGGCATTTTGCCAGTTTTCAATGGAGTTTTTAATTTCCTCATAGTCTCTTTGAATCTGCTTCATGTATTCTAGATTTTCTTTATGTTCTTTATCGAATGTTTCTCTCCTTTTTTGTGTTCCTCCCTTCTTTTGTCTGTGTCATCCTGAGAGATGCCTCCTGAGAGTATTTCTTTTATTACTCTACTCATATCCTGCTTTGCCTGATTCAATATTTCAGTTTTGAGCTCATCTACAAGGTCCCAAGATATCTCTTATTGTCCATTGAAGCCATGTCTGATGTTGTGTGTTTTGACACCCTCAGTCTCCCTCGTTTTTCCTTCTCCTGGATCAGTGCTCTCAGGGTTCTGGGCTGGGGTCCTCCTCCTGCCTCTCTCTCCTGTCATGGCCCTAGCTTCCTCCACACAGATTACAGTGCAGGTCCCAGCCCCCTTCCCTGTTGGCCACGTTTCCCCTGAAGCACGCTGGTGAGGGACCTATGCTCTCTCCTGCCTGCTCTTGTCACTGAGGTGTAAGCAGCGGCTGCGTATGCCTGCCCTTCCCCACCAGGCCAGCCAAACTTCAGGTGCCTTCACCAGGTTAGTGTGTGCTAGGCACAGGGAATTGATTTGGGACAGCTCATTGGGTCCTAGCCAGGGGCGCGGCCCAGTCCAAGCAAATCGCAGGAATCTGCTCTAGGGAGGGAGCAACCAACTGAAGTCACTGTCACTCCTAGTTCAGGCTCCTCCTGCCCAATGCCAACATGTTGCCCATTTGGTAGCGCCCTTCCTGTGGAGGGGGTGCCTCATTCCCAGCACTGACCATGGATTAATGAAGGTCCCTTTACCAGCTCTGCTCTCCGTTGGGCTCACCAACTCCCTGACTTCAGCGCTGCTCTGCTTCCTATAAGTGGTGGCAGGAACAAGTTTGGGCAGCTCTGCCTGCTGGTGTGGATTCAAGCTGGTGAAAACTTGGTGGATCACTGTGAAAATGCTGTGTCTCATAATTTTATCTGTTTCAGTTGTAGTCCCAAAGTATTTGATGAGCTTTTTTACATTTTAATGTCTTCTTGCGTCAAGAGGATCTATCTCCCTCTGTCTGGGTCTCTCCAGGGTGTTTTATTCTGGCAAATGAGTTGTTTCTCCTGGGAGGCTCTGTATTTTGTTGCTCACTGATCAGCCATCTTGTCTTCTTCCTTCTCCATTTTCTGAGGTCCTCTTCAATTTTTTTTCAGGGTATTATAATTTTCCCTGTATAGCTCTTTTACTTCTTTCATTAGATTAATTCCTAAGTATTTCATTTTTTTGGATGCTAGTGTGAAGGATGTGGCTTCTCTTATTTATCTCTCAGTGATTTTGTTGTTAGTATATAGGAATGCTATTGATTTTCTAGTATTGACTTTGTATCCTGCTACATTGCTGAATTTATTATATCTATGAGTCTTTCGATGGAGTTTTTGGGGTGTTCTATGTAGAGTATCATGTCATCTGCAAATAATGATAGCTTAACTTCCTTTTTTCTATCTTTACTCCTTTTATTTGTCTCTTGTCTAATTGCATTGGCTAGTATTTCCAGTACTATTTGAATAGGAATGGTGATAGGGGACATCCTTGTCTTGTACCTGATTTTAAGGTAAAGGCTTTCAGTTTTTGGCCATTTAATATGAAGCTGGCTGTTGGTTTGTCATAGATGGCCTTTATCATATTGAGGTAGAGACCATCCTATCCAATTCTCTGTAAGGTTCTTATCATGAATGAGTGTTGGATCTTATCAAAAGCTTTTTCTGCATCTATAGAAATGATCATGTGATTGTTACTTTTGGCTCTATTGATATGGTGGATTACATTTATTGATTTATGTATGTTGAACCATCTCTGCATGCCTGGGATGAATCCCACTTGGTCATGGTGTACATTCCTCTTGATGATTTGCTGCATCCTATTTGCCAATATTTTATTGAGAATTTTTGCACCTATGTTCATTAGGGAGATTAGCCTGTAGTTCTCTTTTTTAGTTGGGTCTTTCTCAGGTCTTGGTACTAGAGTCATATTTGCTTCCAGGAATGACTTAGGGAGAATTGTTTCCCTTCCTATTTCATTGAAGAGTTTTAGGAGTGTCAGCATTAAGTCTTCTTTGTGTTTCTTGTAGAATTCCATGGTGAATCTGTGTGGGCCTGGGCTCTTCTTTGTTGGTAAGGACTTTATTACATTTTCAATTTCAATAATAGAGACTGGGTTATTCAGCAGTTTTATATCTTCTTGATCCAGCTTTAGTGGTTCATATGTTTCTAGAAATCTGTCCATTTCTTCTGTGTTATTGAACCTATGAGAGTTGAGGTTTTTGAAATAGGTGTTGATCATCTTCTGTATTTCCTCAGAGTCTGAATGATTTCACCTTTTTCATTCTGTATTGCATGAATTTGAGTCTTTTCTTTCCTTTTTAAAATTAGCTTGGCTATGGGCTTATCAATTTTATTTGTTCTTTCAAAGAACTGACCCTTTGATTCATTGATTCTTTGTATTGTTTTCTTAGTCTCTATTGCATTAATTTCTGCTCTGATACTTATAATTTCCACCCTTCTTTTGGCTTTGGCTTTGGCTTGCTCTTCTTTTTCTAGCTGTTTGAGGTGTAGTATCAGGTTGTTTATTTGTGTTGGTTCTGTTTTCCTAATGTGGGAGCTCAGTGCAGTAAGTTTTCCTCTGAGTACTGCTTTTATTGCATCCCACAGATTATGGTAAGTTGTATTTGCATTTTTGTTTGCTTGTAGATATTGTTTAATTTCTTCTTTATTTTCCTCTGTGACACAGTGATTGCTCAAGTGTGTATTATTCAATTTCCATGTGTTTGTGGATTTTTTGCAGTTTATTTGTCATTAATTTCCTGTTTCATGGTGCTATGATCTGATAACATGCATGGGATAATTTCAATTCTTTTGTATTTACTTAAATATGTTCTGTAGACTAGTAGATGGTCTATTTTAGAGAATGTCCCACATACTGCTGAGAAGAATGTATATTCTGATGTTGTTGGATGGAACACTCTGTATACGTCTATCAAATCCATTTGTTCACAGGTGTGATTCAGTTCTGTTATTTCTTTGCTGATTTTCTGTCTAGTTGATCTATTCTTTTGTGTTATAATCCTGTTATAATTGTGTTATTGTTTATTTGATTTTTAATTTCTATTAATACTTTGTGTAGCTAGGTGCTCTGGAATTTGGTGCGTACATATTTAATATTGTTATCTCTTCCTCTTGCAGTTTTCCCCTAACTAGTATGTAGTGACCTTCTTTATCTCTTGGACCATTCTTGGTTGGAAGTTCACATGGTCTGCAAACAGAATAGCTACTCCACTTTTTTTTGAGTTCCTGTTGCATGGAGTATTGTTTTCCATCCTTTAAGTTTCAGTCTATGAGTTTCCTTTTGGGTTAGATGGGTTTCTTGTAGACAGCATATGGTTTCTTGATCCATTCTGCCAGTCTGTTTCTTTTAATTGGTGAATTGAGGCCATTTACATTAATGGTTATAACTGTCATATATTGGTTTATTGTTGACATGTTATCTTTCTGATGTTGTATCTTAACTTTCCATTCTTTTTAATTGTCTGTCTTGCTTAGTGTTTTTTCCCTATCTGTATCTAGAATGTCTTTCAGCATTCTTTGTAGGGTTGTTTTGGTGTTCATGAAGTTCTTCAGCTTTTCTTTATCATGGAGGTATCTTATTTCTCCATCCATTTTGAAGGACAGTTTTGCAGAGTACATCAGTCTGGTTTGGAAGTCATTTTCCTTTAGGATCTGAAACACTTCACTCCATGCTCTTCTTGACTTCATTGTTTGTGTTGAGAAGTCTGCTGTGATTCTGATAGGTTTTCCTTTATAAGTGATCTGTCTTTTCTCTGTATCAGCTTTTAATATTCTGTTCTTATGTTTGCTTTCTGGGATGGTGATTATTATATGTCTGGGTGTAGTTTTATTTTGGTTATGGCTGTTTGGAGTTCTATATGCTTCACTAATCTGAATGTCAGTTTCCATTCTTGGGTTTGGGAAAATTTCAGCTATTACTTTTGTAAATAGGCTTTTGATATCATTCATGTTGTCCCCTTCTTTTTCATTTATCCTTATTAATCTTATGTTGTTTTTCTTTGCATCATCTTGCAACTGTTGAATTGTTTTCTTTGCATCATCTTGTAACTGTTGAATTGTTATTTACTGATTCATTGTTATTTTTAAAAGATCTTTTCTTTTCTGTTCACTAGCTGCAATCTTACCTTTGAGGTCTGAAATTCTATCTTCATTTTTGTTGAGGCAATTTTGGGAACTTAAAATAGAATTATTAATTTCCTGTATATCTGTTTGAATCCACTTCATGTATTCTTTTTGTTTCTTATACTGTTCATTCAGGGATTCTGTTTGCTTTGCTCCTCTAATTTTTTTTAGCTGTGTCTTCTTTAGATGCATTCACTATTTCTTTCACTACTTTTATCATTTCTTCTTTTACCTGGGAGATTATTTCTAATTTGAGTTCCTTTATAGCTTCCTGTACTTGCTTCTTTATTTCAGTTGATATCATTTCAGGTATTTTAGGTATATGACTAGTATTTTCTTCTATGTATGTGGCTCCCAGGCTATCTTGGATGGGCTGGAGGTTTGAGATTGCATTTTGGTCTTTTGTTTTTTCATTTTCCTATATATCCATGCTTCAGTTGATGTTCCAAAATTTTCCCTGAGCATGTTGCAAATCACTTCCTGCACCCTCAGCTCCTGGGACTCATGGATCTTGGCTCTCCTGGTTGAATGAAGGTCACTGGGTGTGGTCCACTCAAGCCTGCGAAGACTTTCAAGGCTAGTCCAGTGTCCTAAGGAGCTGGGTGGGCACCCAAGCACCAGGAACAATGTCCCAAATTCTCCCGGGCCAGAGCCAGGGAACTGGAACTCCGCTTGCTGCAGTGCAGGCTCACCTCCCCTCTCAGGAGTCAGCTTGTTCCCCTGGTTTAATAAAGGTCACTGGTCGTGGTTCATTCCAGCCCATGAAACCTCTCCAGGCTAATTTAGTGTCTTAGGGGGCTGGGCAGGCACCCCAGAAAAAGGAGTGATGTCCCAAACTCCCCTGAGCTAATGCCAGTGAGCTGAAACTTCCCGTGTACTTGCCGCCTCATGAGCTGGAACCACATTTAGTTCTTTTTGGGTGCGTTCAAGTATTTTCCAGCAGACACAGGGTATAAATAAGTAGGATATAAAGACTCCTCATATGAATTAAACAAGTACTACTGAATTGTACTTCTAATAAAAAATTTATCAATAGAAATTGTGCTCTGGGTCTCTCTTCTCAAAGGAAAGAAAGTCTTTACCCTTTGCAACACTGGGGCTGCAATACTTACATTGAGAACATGTACTCTAATAAGATAGAAAACACAGAAGTAATAGATAGATTCCTAGATACATATGAATTACTAAAGCTGAATGGAGAAAATATAAAAATTCTAAATGATCCAATATCAGTCAGTGAAATTGAAGATGTAATAAAAAACCTACCAACAAAGAAAACCAAAGTCCTGACACATTCATTGTTGAATTCTCAAAAATTTAGAGGTCTACTGCCACTACTCTGCAATGTTTTTAATGAAATTCAAAGGGAAGCAATACTCCCAAACTAGAAGCAAACATTACCCTGATACCAAAACCAGAGAAGGATACAACCAAAAAAGAGAACTACAGGCAGATCTCCTTAATGAACATAGATACAAAAATCCTCAATAAGATACTGAAAAATGGAATGTAGCAGATCATTAAGAAGACAATACACTATGACCAAGTAGTGTTCATCCCAGCCATGCAGGAATGATACAACATACACAAATTAATAAGTGTAACCTACCACATTAACAGAACCAAGGATGAAACTCACAAAATCATCTCAACAGATGCAGAAAAAGCATTTGACATAGTCCAACACTCATTCATGATAAAAAAAAACCTTCAGAAAGTTGAAATAGATAGTCTTTATCTCAATCTGATAAAACCCACCTAAGAGAAATGAACAGCCAATGTCATACTTAACAGTCAAGAACTGAAAGCTTTCACTGTAAAACCTGGAATAAGAGAGGATGCCCACTATCACTGCTTCTATTTAATGTAATTCTGGAAACACAAGAGTGATTAGACAAGAGAAAGAATTAAAAGGAATATGAGTAGGAAAGGAAGAAGTTATCATTATTTTCAGATTAACAATATTCTACATAGAGCACCCCAAAAACTCCAAAAGATTTCTAGATTGAATCTAATTCAGTAGTGTAGCTGGATACAAGTCAATACTCAAAATTCAATAGCATTCCTGTACACAAATAAACTCACTGAGAAAGAAATTATAGAAATAATGCCTTTCATGATAGCATCTAAAAAATTAAGTACCTAGGAATCAATCTAATGAATGAAGTAAAAATTTACATTGAAAACTATAGTAGTGTGTAAAGAAGACTGAAGAAGATATCAGAAAATGGAAAGGATATCTCTTGTTCCTGGGTAGAAAGAACCATTATAGTGAAAATGGCCATATTCTCAAAAATTTTATACAGATTTAATGCAATCCTAATCAAAATACCAATAGTATACCTCACAGAATTAGAGAAAACAATCTTAAAATTCATTTGGAACCAAGAGACCTGCAATAGGAAAGCTATTCTGGGCAACAAATGCAAGGCAGAGGAGATCACAATCCCTGACGTTAAATTCTTCTAAAAATCTGCAGTGATACAAATAGCATGGTACTGGCAAGAAACAAACAAAACAAAACAAAACAAAACAAAAACCAAACTAGACACAAGGATCAATGAAATAGATTAGAAGATGCAAAAACCAAAACCAAAACCAAACCCAAACCAAACAAAACACTTCCAAGCACATTCAGTTACCTTATGTTTAACAAGGAAATACAAACATACACTTCAGAGAAAGATAGCTTCATTAAAAAATGGTGCTGGGAAAACTGGCTTTCCATATGGTGAAGATTAAACCTAGATCCATATCTCTCACCATACATGAAACTAAAATTGAAGTGGATAAAAAATGTAAATATTAAAATTAAAAAAGAAGCACTACAAGTGCTGTAAAATAGAAGAGATCAAACTCTGAAAATTATAGGTGTAAACAAAGCTTTTCTGAACAAAACCTCAACTGCACAGGAAATATAACAAAGAATGAACAACCGGGATCACATCACATTAAAACTTTTGCACAGCAGAAGAAACCACCTACAGAATGAAGAGACAACCTACAGAATGGGAAAAAATATTTACCAGTTTCTCCTCAAAGGACTAACATCTAATAGAGACAATGAATTAAAAAAATCAGGTCTCCCAAATTTAAAGACCTGATTAAAAAATGAGCATCTGAAATGAATAGAGAATTCTCAGATGCAGAAGTAAAAACAGCAAATAAATATATGAAAAAAATGTTGAACATCACTAGTCATTTGTGAAATGCCAATTAAAATAACACTGAGATTCCATCTCATGCTAGAAAGAATGACTATCATCAAGAAATCAGCAAATAACAAATGCTGGCAGACCTGTAGGGGAAAAGGAAACTTCTCCACTGTTTGTGAGTGCAGAGTGGTGCACCACTATGGAAATCTGTATAGTGACTCCTCAAAAAATTAAAACTAGAGGTTCTATTTGATCCAGTTTTTCCTCTTGGTATCTTCCCAAAAGAATTAAAAACATTATGTCACAACAATATATGCACACTCATGTTTATAGCACAAAATTTGTAATAGCTAAATCTTGGAAACAGCTCAGTTGCCCATCAATAGATGATTGCATAAAGAAGATATGTGGGTTTTAAAAAAACACAATGGAGTACTACAATGCCATAAACAAGGATAAGCGAGCTATTTCTTGGTAAATTGATGCACCTTGAGCATGTATTGTAAGTGAAATAAACCAAACACATATGTTTAAATATTGGATTGTTTTCTGGTATGAGAAATTTAAAGGGTAAATGAACAAAATAATAGATATTGGGAAAAAGGTAGAAAATGTTTAAATAGGAAGGTGATCAAAGGAGGGGGAAAGGGAAAGAAAGGAGAGGGAAAAAAGAAAGAAAAATGGAAACAAAGCTTTTGTAAATAAGGAGGGGGAAAAGGTAGAAGGGAGGGCAGAGGATTGGGGGAAAAAAGAAGAATTAAGGCTATGATGTACAGGCACAAATTCTCTATAATGAATGTGATCATTATGTATATCTAAAAGAAATACATATATTAGATAGATAGCTCTTACTTTTATGTTACAGAATAAGTCTAAATTTGGGTTATGTTAATGTATATGTTCACTTTTTAAATCTGAAATTTACAGAAAATATATAATTACAAAAAATATACAGGTTCCCTTGAGATTCATTTATTAACATTTTATTTATCATTTTTTCTGAATATAGACATATCTTTCTGAATCATTTAAGAATAAATAAGCACAACTTATGCTTTCTTCTAAATACCTCAGTGTGCTTTTTGCAATAATAAGGATATTATTTTATACAACCATGGCACAGTGTTCAGTTGAAGTTAAATTAACATAGATTCAACATTCTATTGCTTATATTTCAGTTTTGCAAAATCAAACCAATGATGTCCTTTGTAGGACTTTTCTTGTTATAAAGGACTAGTCAGCATTTAGTTAGTTATCATGCATCCTTAGTCACTTAAGCTAGAACAGTTCTTAGGCATTTCTTTGTCTTTTTTGACATTAACAATTTTGAAGAATATCACTGTAACAAATATGAGTATCTTTACCTGAAATGCCTGAGATCAGATTGTTAAACTCTTTAGAATTTTTCAAATTTTGCAATACAGTATACAGACTATACTGACTGTGCATCCCTAGCTCCCAAATCCAAAATCTGAAAAATGTTGAGCAAAATTTCCTCTTAGATTTAGTTTGAAGCAGTCTGTAACATGATAGCTGCAAAACACTGGTTTTCTAGCACCAGCACTGCCTTACATTCACCAGCTGGCACTGGGTGTTCTGCTGTAAGCAAAGGCCCCTGTGTCTTCTCTTGTTTATTTACAATCCATGTGAATTCATGGACTGCTATTTTATCAGTGACTTATCATGCATTATGGTATCAACTGTTTTGCTCCTCAAATTATCTGAGATGTGGCCAATGATGACCACACTTCAGGTAGGCTTTTATGTCTTTGTGACCTAATTATAATTTTGAAAATTCTTTATTTTCCAGAATAAGATGTTCCAGTTATTCTTGGGCTTTCCTTACCTTAGTGCTGGAATCAGCCAATCCTCTGAGAACTCCAGTTCCTTTAAGTGGAGAAAGAGATCAGAAATGTGATCTAACAAGAAAGCCCATTGAAAAGTCAATAAATATCCAGCTTTTTGGGGTCCTGGTCACCTAGATCTTGGATCATTGTAATTGGGTAGTTGCTGCTTCTAGATTCTTTTTTTGTGGACAGACCTAGGATGCCCCTCTCCATAAATATGTGTTTACTTTTGTCATTTCATGGTGTAAAAATGATTTGTGGTTGTAGGTTATACTATGTGTTTTTTATGAACTCTTCTCACATCTGCTAAATTGCTTGTGTGAATTCTGGACCATTCTTGATCATCTATGTCCCAGTTAATTACCTTGGTTAACAAATTTGTGATTATATGAGTAGTATGTGACCACATAGGAAAAATAGTGGTACTAAAACTGTGCAGAGTTAATAAAGCAAGCCTAAGAGTGCTATCTTTACAAAGGACTACTTACTAGCAGTAGTGTTGTCTGGGAACTCTCACTTTGGCATGGTGGTTCCTGCTATTTGCAGACCTGGTAAGAGTGGCACACACTTTCTCAATTCGGTGTACAATGTGGTTTACCCTGAATACCTGCTGTCCTTCTGGAAGTGTGGGGTTTAGATTCATGCTAGATAAGAGGATGTCTGTGTGTCTAGTACCAATAAAAACCTTGAGTATTCTCTAATGAGCTTTAGTTTGACCATTTACTGTATCCTTTGAATCTTTTTAGTGAGAGAGAATGGTCTTGGGGATCTCCAAACACGTATGAAAAGAAACAGGATATAGTTTTGGCTTATCAAATGGGAAAAAAAGAATAATTTTGTCTCAAAGTGAAATGTCTGGTTGTGGGAAAATGTGAAAAAAAAGATAAAAGACAAAACTGGAGTAAATATGGTAAGTTTTCAAAGGTTGGAGGGAAAATGAACTTTACTCATGCATTGTAATAGCTGCAAATACTGAAAAAAGGCAATAAAATGTGTTATAATTTGACAAAGATGGATTTAATTTTGATAGGTTTTTGTTGAAATGTTTGTGAAATCTTTAATCCCAAACATTATATTAATATAAGATTAGATTTAGGTTACATCTTTGCTTAAACAATTGTTCTTACAAGAGGAGGTGAAAGGTCATTCTTTCTGTGCAATTTTCCCAAACAGCAGAGATTCTGTCTCTTATCAGAATTACATTGTCTTAGTCACTTTCCCATTGCCAGCACAGAATACAGTAACTGATACTCCCAACTTAAATGAGGAGTGGTTTATTTTGGTTCAGTTTCAGGAGTGTCATTTCACATTGGCAGGCTTATGTACAGGAATAGTATGATAACAGGGCTTGCAGAGAGGAAAGTGGCTCATGTGCTCATGTCATGGCAGCCAGGAAGCAGAGAGCAAGGAGGAACCAAAAGGAGAGAAACATCTTCCAGGTAATGTCCCCAGTGACCCACCTCCTTCTGCCAGGCCCCACCTCCAAAAGCAAACTAGCTCTGAACTCATCCATTGTAACTCACAGATGAATACTGCGCCCCATGATCTAATCAGCTTTTAAATGTTCCACCTCTGAACATAAGAGGCCTTTGAGGGACATTGTAGATTTATGCAACAACATTCCACCCTTGATCCCCAAAGACACGTCATGTTCATTTCTTTATGCAAAATGCATTTAGCCTATCTTTTAAGAGTTGACAAAATCTTAACAGTTTCAGCACTGCTGAAAAGTCCAAGTCAAAAGTATCCTCTGGAGATACTTGAGACAAACTCTTAGCTGTGAGCCCCTGTGAAAATCACAAAGAATGTTAAACACTGTTGACATAAAATTACACAAGGCACACATTCCCTTTTCAAAAACAGATAGGATAGGGAAAAAAAAAGACCTAGAGGAGACTGAAACCTAGCAGGGCAAACATTATGTCCTATAAGCTTCATGTCTGGCACCTGGGGGCAGGTGGTGGTGAGGTATGAGCTCCAAAGGTGGCCCTGTCACAGTGACCCTGCTGGGTGTAGCCCTCATGGCTTCTTTTGGGTTGACTTTGCTAATGCCTATAGCTGTCTTCAGCAGACATTCCATGTCCCTGGCTTGTCCAACTTCCTGGAGTCTCCACTTTTGGCTTTACTCTCACAGCTTTGTGCACTGGCCTCTCAGGGACACACTGCTAGTTTCCCAGGCCTTCTTCTAAAATCTGGATGGAAATGTCCCTGACTCCATTTTTTGTACTCTGCATGTCCATAAAAACCAGCACTTAGTGAATGAGGAAAAGGGTTGCAGCTAGCTGGAAGAGAAGCTGGCCCCCTTAAATCATGGCTGCAGCTTCCTCTGAGTGTCTGAATGGCTGAGCAGGGAGATACACTCTTCTAGTTCACATCCCCAATGCCCTGTTTTCTCTGACCAGGGCCCACTTCCTACAGCACACTTTCCTCTGGATTATTTCACTGATGAGTAGTGTCTCATGACCTAATCTTTTGAAAGTCCCACCCATGAACACATGAAGCCTCAGAGGACATCCTAGATCTTAATTATAATACACATTTTGTACTTTGTGCCAACTTCATCATGTTATTATAAAAAAAATGAACCAGATATAGTCTATTTCCTTGGAGCCTATGATGTGGCACAAGTAGGAGAAATGCAACAACTACCTAGATTTATTTCACATGCATTACGGTTTGGATATGATTTAAGAATTTTTCCCAAAGGTTCATGAATTGGAAGTTCTGCAATATGAGAACCAGCCCTGAGGTTCAGTGAGACCAAAGAAAAGAGGCAGGCAGATCCCAGGACTGCAGAGTACAATTTATTGGGAACTTGCTGAGAGAAGCATGGTTCTAGGCAGCCCTTAGACCAGGTGGATCTCTACAAGGGTCAGATATGGGTGCACATATTGATCAGGACAAAAGTGACTTCATCCAAGGTGGAATGTACCTGGCTTATATCAAGCTAATATCAAAGAACAGGCTCATTGCTAGCCTCAGGTCTGACTGTAAATCTATAACTCCAACAGTTTTGTCTATTTATGGTATACTGAAAAAACTACTAGAGGAAAACTGACCAGGGTTAATCAGATGCAATCATGATGACATCAATTTAAACTGGCTGTAGTCATGTCAAGCTGAATCTATACAGTAACCAGTGTGGCAGTGTTGAGAAATGGTAAAATTTTAGAGTTGGGGCCCAGTGCTAGGTAATTAGGCCTTTAAAAAGAATTAATACTTTTTTCCTGGGACTGCATTTTTGTGCTTGTGAAGTCCTGTGAGAGCAGGTCGTTATAAATAAGCCTGACTGACATCCACTACTGAGTGGTCATTCACCACGTTACCAAAAGTCAAACAGATGCTGGTTCCATGCTCTTGAAGTTCCAGAATAGTTAAATAAATCTCTTGTCTCTATGAAATATCAAGTCTCAGGTATTTCTTACAGCAACACAAAACAGACTAACACTATCTTCCATAGTTATTTATTCAAAATTATTTTAAGAGCTACTGGGATCATGGGAAGAAGTGTCAAATAAGAGAATATAACAATCCTATATCAATTTTGTAATATAATTATTGGAATGCATGTGTCAGAGATTGTGTATTTCTCTATCACTGGAAAAATCTGGAGATTGTCAACATTGTCCATAATATGCTTTATCCTCAGAGCAATCAGATCAATTCCCCTTTGAGACAGTCATGTATTATATACCAATTAAAGGATTCTAACCTTCTGCATTCTATTACTGGTTACCATGGTAAATTAAATGGAGCTGTTCAGTATGATTCTCAGTTAATACATTTATATTGCCCCTTTTTCCTCACCTGATGGCTCTTCTATAAACTATAGATCAGAAATTGAGTCTTTAAAGAAGAAGATGTTAACATTTGGTGGAAATAGCTAGTTATTTTTCACTATTGATACCTCTATGAGCAGATCCAGGGGTGTATACTTCCAAGCTTAAAATGATATTGGGGAGGGGAGAAAAGTGGGGACAGAAGGGCAGAATTCAGGAGAGGAAATCTGTTGTGAATTTTTATACAATTTTCCATAGTTTTCACATAAGATGAAGTATGTAATAGAATAACAATACAAAACTGACATACATATAGTGCTTTACTAAGTATTTATTTGAAGTCTTGCTTTTGTTTCCAATCTTTTCACTGGTCTTTCGTTACCCATGTAACTTAGCCTAACATATCATTTTGACAGCATGCCTTATTCTTTTTCTTAATGGTTTAGGAATAAACACAAACCAATATATGGAAAACCAGAAACTCCAAAAAAAAAAAAAATGTATGTAACCATGAAGGCCAGAGAAATGGCAACTTCTTCTGGAAGGGAGGCTTTTCATCTTCAAATTAGGATCCTGACAATCGTCCCATGAGGTTTTTCCAGGAAGGTATGCTCTGGTGCCTGCAAGTTGCTTCAGATTTCCTCTTGACTGGGCCCCTAAATAAAGCAATAAATTGAATGTATAAACTTTTCAGAATGAATGACCCTAAAGCTTTTTCTAAACATGACACAGTATAGTTTGTGGAAGTAACATAGTAAATGAAATGAAATGAAATCTCCCTGATAATCTGATTCTAGAAAATGAATGATTTAATTGAAGACAAGAATAAGAAAAGATCAACAAATACAGTTAAGATTTTGACCCATTCTACTTGAATCACTAAAGGGAAATGAAAAATGAAGACAGACCTCCTCGACAGAGAGATAAAAATTAGCTAAATATATGACCAACACAATCCACAGGAACATAATTTAAAACCTATTTTAAGTACATTTTAGTTATATTCATCAAATTAGACAGAAACCTTCAGGGAAAGGAAGGGAATCCTAAGCAACTTTCAACACTTAACCTTTATAATTTCCATGGCTTGCATTATAAAAGAAATGACATTCTCTAAAGGTGTGCCATTATACATATGTGGGTTTCTACTTTGGAGTCAGAGTAACAACTCTTAATCTTCCTGATGACAAGAATATGAGCTTGCAAACTAAACTACACATCATTTCCTTCCAAAAGGAGAGCTACAATGGAGCTCTGGCACAAACATGAAAAGTGGGGAATTGGATTTCACAATGCTCACACTGATATCCTTCTCTGGGATTTCCTGAATTCCCACATGTGGGAATCTGGGAGGTTGAAAATTAACATTTTAAGAGTTGTTGCTAGACATTTTTATAATTATCCAATAAACAGACATAAAGAACATCTTACCTAAGGGGAAAATTATGTGTTAAGTGAGTTTATATTAGGTAAATTAGATGTACATTGTAAGTTTTCCACTTAAATATTTAACAGTGATAAAGCCAACTTACATTTCTTCACATTCAATAACTTTTCAGGGCTGCTCTTCAGTGTGAATTCTTTGATGTCTGATGAGGGATGAACTGCACTTAAAACTTTTCCCACAATCATTACATCTAAAAGGCTTCTCTCCAGTATGAGTTCTCTGGTGCTGAATAAGAGCTGATGAATGAATGAAGGCTTTTTCACATTCATTGCATTTGTAGGGTTTCTTTCCAATATGAATCCTTTGATGTTTAGCAAAATTTGAGCTCCGGCTAAAAGTTTTCCCACATTCACTGCACTCATAGGGTTTTTCTCCAGTATGAATTCTCTCATGCTGAACAAGGTGTGTGCTCTGACTAAAAGTTTTTCCACACTCACTACACTCATATGGCTTTTCACCAGTATGAACTCTCTGATGCTTGGTAAGGGATGAACAATGGCTAAAAGCTTTCCCACATTCTAGACATTTATAAGGTTTCTCTCCAGTATGAGTTCTTTGATGTTTAATAAGTGCTGATGAATGAATGAAAGCTTTATCACATTCATTACATTCATAAGGCTTTACTCCAGTATGAATTAACTGATGCTGCACAAGATGTGTACTTCGATTAAAACCTTTCCCACATTCACTACATTCATAAGGTCTCTCTCCAATGTGAATTCTTTGATGTATTGCAAGGGATGAGCTTTCTGTAAAGGTTTTCTTGCATTCACTACACTGAAAGAGAATTCTATTATGAGTTCTCTGGTGTTTAGTTAAATTAGCTCTGTGGCTAAATGATTTCCCACATTCACTGCAGGTATAGGGTTTCTCTCCAGTATGGACTCTCTGGTGTCGAATAAGCACTGAATGGTAAGTGAAGAGTTCACCACAGTCATTACATTTATGAGGTTTTTTCTCTTTATAGGTTCTCTGCTTTTTCCTTAAGCTTGACTTCTGCTTCAATCTTTTACCCAGTGTATGAAATGCATAGGATCCTTTGGGCACTCTGTCTTGAGTGATAAGGACAGACTTTTGACTGAAGTTTTTCCAATATATATCATGCTCGTGATTTCTTTCCTCAACAAGTGAATTCATGTGGGTGAACATTTCTCTCAAGTGTCTCTGCTGACTTCCGTGCTGATTCTCTAACCAATTTTCACATTCAAGAGCTGTTTCCAAGGTGGAGTCATATACGTTATTTCTTGTTAGTCTGTTCATTATTACATCCTGATGTGATTCTTCTTTGGAAAAATCTTGCACTGAAATTGAATTTTTGCTCTCAGGTATGGTTTCCATGTCTGAAAAACATTGGAAATGTAAATTTCCTTCATTTTTCTGTACTCAACTAAAAGGTAGTTCTGCAATAGGTAAGAGTTAATGAAGGTGAAAAGCATTCTTTCAAGGATTACATGGGTCTGATTTTTACTAGATTATTTCCAAAAAAGAAGCAAATGGAGAAAACAAATAGTGTATGCAGAGAAAATGAGTATAACCTATGCAGGAATGTCAAAAGAGGGAAAAGATGACCAGGAATGTAGGAGAAAGAGGGATATTGATAAAGCAATATATCAATAAATGAGAGAGAATGAGTATACTAGATCAGGATAGGAGACAATACTTTTTTATGGAATACCTACTGTAGTACATATTAAGGCAGTTAGCATCTTACTGTAGAATACAGTTATGATTCCTAAGTTTACAGTCTTTTAATTGTATTCATGATTAGATATAAATCCAGTGTAATTTTCCTAACAATGGTTTTATAATATTTCTATTAAAAATATCCTATGATCTACCCAAGGCATAACACAAATATATGAAATGATAAGTGTAAAGGCTAGTCACTGCAATATCAATTAAGATAGCTAAAGTCTGGCAACATCTCAAATATCTAACAGAGGAAAAAAAAGACTGAATGAACTATAATGTATACATCAAATTGGGGAGTATGTAGCTTCTTCAAAATAGAAATAATTTCCATATATTGCTATGATCTCTAGGATATATTATTTTTTTAAAATGCAAGGTATAATGAAAAACTAATAAAAAGGATTATTTACAGGGAAATGTCAGGGCAGGGCAGAAATAGAAGCTAAATCTCTTCAAATATGTCTAATGTAAACATTACAATTTTGTATCAAATATACAACTATTTTACAAAGATGAAATAATTTAAACAACAGTTCAAGAGAATAAATACATAAGTGAAATAGAAAAGGAAATTCAGAAACAAACTACATTCTTATAGTACATATAAAAATAGGAAAATCCTATTTCAGTCACTGAATGAGATCTGGGTTTCTAACAAAATGTTGCCATAACAACTAAACATTTAAAAGAAAATTAAGTTAGATCTCTCATTCCATAAACACAGATAAATTCTATTCATTAATCTGCATTCATATATGTATCTCTTTTATTCAGCAAGTATCTATGGCAACTGCTAGGCTTTATGCTAGTTTCTGGGGCAAAACAAACACAATTCCTATGCATACCACAGGAAAGGGAATTTAACACTTACAAGTATCAAACTGGATTTATTGAAACTATTAAGAAATAAAAGGCAAATGATGTTATGAAAAAATAAGAGGGGGAAACAGAAGGGAAAGTTTTCTTTGAAAAAGTAAGTCACTCTATTGAATGAAAGCTGAGTTGGGGTTAAGGTGAGTCCTCTGAGTATTCTAGTGTACAAAAGCACTGACACAAGTATCCAGATAGATGGAATGATATGTATACAAATCCTCAGGTAAGGAGGACGTTTAGGAGAAGCATGGTGAATAAGAATATGGACTCTGGAATCAGAACACATGAATTTGAGTTCCCACTCTGCCATTTACCAGCTGTGTGATCTTGGGAAAATAATTCAGTATCTCTATTTACTTTCCTTATGCATAAGATGGGGCAATAACTATCTACTTCATGAATAATAGTAATACTTACTTTAATGAGCATTAGAGTATTTATCATGCCGCTAAACACTGACACTGCATAAGTGCTATTTAAATGTTTATTAAGTAAAATATAAATCAATATAGGTAAGTAGAAACAGAGATCTCAAAGCAGCAGTCTGTGGACCCATGGAAGGCTGTAACACTACTTTCAAAATAATACTTAGATGGTATTAACCTTTTATAATGTCTTCATATTTACACTGATGTTGCAAAAGTAGTGGTGGCAAAATTGCTTACAACTTAGCAAGAATGAAAATAATGACATCAAACTTATTAGTAGTTATTCTACTATTTTCTACCATGTATATATAGATATATTAATTTATATACTTGTGTATATCTATATCTACAGACATACAGAACTGATTTCCTTTTAAAATGTCTAAGGAAGCAATAAACATTATTAGTTCCCTGAGTTTCAATCCTTGAGTACATGCCTTTTGAAAAGTCTGGGTTGGTAAAATAAGAAATATTCACAAAACAAGAGTTTTTACCAAAGTGTATAATGACTATTCTGATGAAAAAACTTGTGTGACTGAATTGTGAGCTAAACTGCTTTTCTTAGGGACCATGATTTTTACTTGAAAAAGTGACGGACTACGTTATCCAAGTTGAGAATCTGGCACATAATTTCTCAAAAATGTACAAAGTGAATCTGTCATTTCAAGGAAAAAAAATTATAGTATTTGATAAAATTTGAACTTTCAGACAGAAATGATGAGTTCTAGAAAATTTACAGAGAAAGCTTGACAGATTCCTAAAATGTGAAGACTTTCCTAAAATCAGTATTGTCATTAAAAGTTGTAATTTAAAAAAATACTATACAATGCAAAGGATCAACTTTTAGAATACTTGCTTAACTTGGTGAATCAGTATTTTCCAGATGATTAATATAGATGTTAATGTAGTACAGTATGAAAATTTTATGGTTATACTTTCAGATTTTACATTGTAGTGGGATTGAACCAAGGTGTATGCACTGAGCTACATCCTAGCCATCTTTAAATTTAGTATTTTGAAACAGGGTGTCACTAAGCTGGCCAGCCTAAGATTGAAATTTTTTTTTTTTTTTTTTTTTTTTGGTGCTGGGGATCGAACTCACAACCTTGTGCTTGTCAAGTAGGAGCTTGTGAAATTAGACTTTTGATTCTCCTGCACCAGTCTTCCAGAGTACTGGAATTACAGCCATGTACAATTATGCCCAATTTAAAATCAAATCCTGATCAAGTAAAAATGCAATTACTCATAAAAGAAAGCTAACAAGATACATCCAAAAACAAGAGGCAATTTTCAATAGATTAGTGACTTAAAGGAACAAATATTTATATAATCTTGCAATGAGGAAGGTCCTTAAATGGTACTCAAAAGGTACAAAACAAAAGATTGTAACATTAATTTTGTACACTGAAAAGTATAAGAAAACTGAAAGGTAAAAATCTGTAACATAACAAAAGGTAAATACCTCAAGAGCTCTTACAAATCACTAGGAAAACAGCAATATCCAAAACAAACCAAAACAAAATAACAAATTCCAATACTTCAAAAAAGAAGAGTGTGGAGTAGGCAAGTCAAAAAACTGATAGGCCTACAAGGAGAAACAGATGTACCTATAATCACAGGGAAAGATTTTAAAGTTCTGTCAGCATTTCAAATAGAAAAAAATTTAAAAAGAACATTCAGAAATAATTTAAATACACAAATAATATTAAGTATAGTAATTAAAACATGGTATTAGAGCACAGATAAACAAGTAAACCAGAGTGACTAAAAACAAATCTAAGTACATAACGGAATTAGATCTATTACACAGATAGCATAATAAGTCAGTGACAAAAGATTGTTTAATAAATAATACTTGATTATAGGCTGTAAAGATGGAAAGATAAAATTAGTTTGTTATTTTACAACACATGCAAAAATACATGTAATGCAAAACTTGAACATTTGCAAATAAAATACAGCTTATGTTTGTGATACTGGGATAAGAAAGGTAATTAACAAAAAGGAAATATAAAAAAATTCAATGAATCTTGACATCAAAATTTTAAAATTCAAGACATCATAAAATAAAAATAAGCCAAGATCATAGGAAACTTTTTTCTTAATGATCTGTCATGCTGCCTCTGTCATGTAATAAAAATTTAAAATATATGAATACATCCACAAAATCAAGAAAAAGATGTGAACAGACCAGTTTTTAAAACTGTCCAAAGACCATCAATGGATAGTTCACAAAGAGAAAATCTGAAGAGCAAGTCAACACGAAATATTCAAACTCACTATTCAGATAAATGCAAATTTAAAAGCACAAAACAGCATTTTGCATCCATCAGATTAACAAAATTAACATCTGAAAACATCAAGTTTTAGATAGGGTCTGTGGTAGGACCTTGATAATTTCTAGTAAAATTAACATGCACTACTTCAAGAATGAGTTATTCCTTCTCTAGACATCTATCTTAATTAATCCCAATTCTCAAAATGAACATTAGTCAGTGCAGAGAGGATCACTGCAACTCTATCACCAATGGTAAAAAAAGTGTTCACTTTATTCACACAATAGACCTACTCCACATTAGCTAAAATAAACACATCATTATATATTAATATAGATTAATAAAATACAATGTTAAATTTTAAAAATCAGATTTAAAAAGCTAAATAAAACATACATATTTATGCACATGTGTTTATGATATATATTATTTTATGTACATATGTGTATGTTTGTATACATATATACACATGCAAACAGAATGATTCATACTATCTTTGAGATAGTTTAGTGCTTACTTAGAATGAAAGAATGAAAGGACTTTAAATCTCTAATATTTTTTTCTTTTTTAAAAAGTTAAAGATAGCACAAATCCAAATGAATGGTAAAATGAAGTAAGATAATATTAAGTGTTGATAAGCATGTGAACAACTAGAACTCACCTCCTCTGCTGGTAGTAACATAACTGGTACGACAACCTTGAAAACTTCTTTGTAATTTCTACCAAAAATCAACAAGCACCTAATCTATGGCTCACAACAATTGTATCTGCATGTGTATATCCAACAGAAATTCACATATGTGTTCATGAAAAGCAAGTGAAAGAATATACACAGCAGCATAATTCACATAAACAAAAACTGCAAACTATACAAATGCCTATCTTAAAGAGAACAGATAAACTATTCTAAGTGAACTAGAATATTAATGTAAGGAAACACTGTATGACAGTGAGAATGAACTATAATATACCATATCATGTATATATCTTACAGTTAATATTACGTGAAGGAAGCTAGACACAAGAATATATACAGTATCACTCGAGAGCAGTCCAAAATTAAACTATGGTGTTCTAAGTTAGGATAAGGTTATCCTTAAGAGGAAGGAGGTGATGGAGACAGGATATGAGAATGCTTCTAGAAGCGTAGATAAAGTTGTTTTCTTGATCTGGGAACAAGTTACATGAATGTGTTTTATTTGTCAAAGCTCACAGAATTGTGTAGTTCTGATGCTTTTATGTATGTTACATGTTGCAAAAAAAGAAGGAAAGAGAAAGACACCAAGTAAAATATTAGCAAGGGTTTAATTTTGGTGATGGATTCATGTTATTTTATTTCTGAATTACTTTATGTATTTAAAATACTGTAAAATTTAAAATATTCATTGAAAAGAAAGGTTTGTGCTCATATTGTTTGATCAATTTTTCATGCCTATCTCTTGTAATATGAGTAACCACTTCAAAGATAACAATATGCAATGTATTAACCATTGTTAATCTATTATCTTGTTTTGGAATTTTGTAACATTATTTTATTTATTTTATTTTTTTTTGCTGCCTCTGGGATGGAACTTACAACCTCATGTTTACAGAGTGGGGCCTTAGCCAACTAAGCTAAACCCGGCAGTACCATTGTTTTTTCTTTTTAAAAACAAAAGTGAACAATAAAATCCCTGCCCTATGTGGGGGGACTTAAAAGTATTTTTAAAGTGATGGCACATAAGCATTTCTTATATTCTTTATTAGTACTGAAAAGTGACACTGATTCTCTATCCTGCTGCACATTTCTGAAGGTGACTACCTGACTCACCTGAGTAACTATGTTTAGGGGCTTTTCTCTCAAACTTCAATGGTTCCTTTCCACTGTCCAAACTGCAGTTCTCAGGTTTGGAAACTGGAAGCCCTGGTTATTTGGAAAAAAAGGAAAGAAAGAAAGTAAAAAGAAATGGAAGTTAGCTATTTAAATGGTCACAAAGATATACCCTGGAGTATAAACCTGGTCTCTCAATCTACAAAGACAAGACATTACAGGAAGATCTGGGGAGGATGGATCTTTAAATATATGCAGCAGTATCTAAGCCTGATAACAGAGTTAAATTTCCTCTTTCTTCCTTTTTCAGTTACTGGAAATCACTTTCTGAGGGATTCATTACATGTGACTTGGGAAGGGCTAACATAGCCCCGTCCATCCCTCTACAAATACATAAATATGTCTGCACACATACAGTGGTGAACACAAGAGCCAAACTAGGCCAGAGAATACGCTCTGTCTACGGTCCAATGACTATTTCTGATAGGCATCTGACCCTATTTGTGCAACTCCCAGGACAGAATCATTCTTTTTGCTTAGCTTTCTAACTGGAAGAAGAATGTAACTACCAATCTGAGGCAGGAAAATTGCAAGTTCAAGCTAACTTCAGCAACTTAGCAAGATCCTGCCTCAAACAAAAAAAAAGGAAGAAGGAGAAGGGAAGAAAAACAGAAGGGAGAAGTAGAAGAAGAAGAAGAAGAAGAAGAAGAAGAAGAAGAAGACAACAACGACGAAAGAGGAGGAGGAGGAGAAGGAGGAGGAGAAGGAGGAGGAAGAGGAGGAGGAGAAGGAAAAGGAGAAGGAGGAGGAGGAGGAGGAGAAGGAGAAGGAGGAGGAGGAGGAGGAGAAGGAGAAGGAGGAGGAAGAAAAGGAGAAGGTGGCTCATGCAAAGCCAAGCCAAGTGATTAAAATTAAATAAATGAATTTTTGATAATATATTTGATTCCCTCAGTCAAGACTTTTTTCTTCTTAAACTAGTGTTGTCACATGAGTCTCATTACACGACAGTCACAGATATTTCATCAGGAACCTAGGGCAGACCAAGATTTTCCTCAGCAAGAGTTTAGCAGGAGTTTATGCTTAGCATGTGCAAACCCCCAGGTTCAAACCCCAACACCAAAACAAATAAGAAATAGATGTTTCTTTAGGTACAAAAGTACACATTTTATGAATGTACTTACATAAATACATTCTGAATGTAAAACTGAAAACTTGTTAAGCTACTTCATTTTCAGTGGAGTAAATGATTCTTAAGAGTTGCAACAATATGTTCTTACAAAGTGAGACTAGGTTCCTATAGTTCTCCAGCATCACATCCCTTTGGGTCGGATCCAGCTTCCCCCACTCCTCTGGCGTAAAGTCCATGGCCACGTCCTTGAATGTCATTGTTTCCTAAGACAAAACATATCTTTGTTTACTATGCTTCACTTGATAGGCTCCCTTTTATTCATCATTTCTGCTTACACTGGAGCAAAGGCCTGAGGTATACTCAACAAGGGAAATGGTAAGTATTCTAATGGTGTTCAAATTCTGATTATTCTATGTAAAGTCACTAAGTAGTAATTGTAAGCCAGGTATGCTGTGTCAGACTCAACATGAGAATTAAGTGATGTAAGCCTACAATGGCTCCACTGAAAGATGACAATTTTTCAGGGGAAATAAAGTATTAAAATATAAACCAATGAGTCAACAGTATAATTTGGAAAAGTAAACTAAACACAGGTAGAGGGAAATAAACACACAGGTAATTTTCCCGTGAGTCCTATTAAAAACTTGAAGAATCAATGTAACTTCCAGAAGAGGAAATGCAATAAAGAACTTGCAAATGGAGAAATTATTGAATAAAAACTGAGAGTACCAAATCCAGTTAATATGGAATTAATTCAAGGTAAAATGTGTTAAACTGCAAAATGACTGCAACAAACAAATTAAGGTTACAGATTTAATTTAAAAATGTTTATATGTAAAATATAGAATTATAATTTCTAAGATCATTTATAACTTAAAATCTGACATATTGTAATACCTCCATAAGATCAAAAATATAAAAGCTGTACATACATAGAAACATATCAGTACTGAATACACCCATGTAAGTATGTCTATGAGAAATAGGTATAAAATTCCCAGGTTGCCAGAACAAACATACACTAAATACTGTAACTGGATAGAAAATACCTTCTATTTAAAAATTTGTGAAGTATTTATAAAAACAAAGTGAATTTCAATAAATTCCCAAATAGAAATAGAACAGAATAATGACCGATACCTGAAAAACCATGTCAGATATAAAAATAATTATGAAAAAAAAATCTGAAATGCAATGTCAAATGACTAACACTGTACTTACAGGAAATGTCATGGTTTTAAACATTTTCACCAAAAAAATTATGTAAATAAATGAGCAGAATATACATGTCAAGTTGAACAAAAATGAAGGACAACAAAGTTTGAAAACAGCTGGGATTGCATTTTTATAACAGTGTTAATGTCTAATTTTGGAAAACCAGTAATAACAAAGTAAAACATTAACTTGTGGAGAATCTGGATAAATAGTATAAAAGATACCTCTATTACTTATAGTATTTTTTGTGTCTAATAATTTTTCAAAGCAAACTTTACATAATGGAAATAATGTGAGCTTTAAGAAATAAAAGAATCATCATTTAAAAATAAAATAAAATGTAAAACCACTAAGTAGTTGCTAAATATAAAAGACATGAGAAAAAAATGACCTTGACCTTAGAATATCTAAATCAACACTCAGTGCAAATTAACTGCCAAACAATTAGGAAAAAAAAAATCATAACAAACATATAAACCACTGCACAAAAAGATAAAGAATACACAGGAAACAGAATTATACATATCACAGCAATGAAAAATTGAAATATACATGTCAGATGTGAATGAGCATTTTTTTCCTTAAAAAAAGGTTTTAAAAAAAAGCCATAGAGAACATATTACCTGAAACAAAGTATTATTCAAAGGTTGGCAGTGTGGTGGGAAATATGTCACAAGCCTGAATTTAGGTGGTAGTTGAACTGCAAGCTCAACACAAAAAATGGAAAAACATGTATCAGCCTGTATCACTACTTGGGAGAGATGAGGGAATGAATTTGGGAAGGAAAGTAATATCATTATATTCTGTGCTGTTTCTCCTGTCAAATCAGCAAAAATCAAAGCCATATATATTAAGACATAAAAAATAGCCAAATTACTAATAAGAAAGCTGCAATATTAGCATCAAATAAGATCTAAAGAAATGCAAAAAAGACAGATTTTTAAAATTCTCCTAGAAGATTCAATCCATACCAATGGTTTAACAGACTTAAATGTAGTATCGCATATATAAATGTCAAACACAATGACTTCCCATAGTTTAACTACCACCTAAATCCAACAAATCTTAATATTTCCATACTTACTCTTTCGGAGGAAGGACAATAATATACAAGTAAGTTATAAGCATATCATGTCAGCATTCATACACCCTGGTCTGAATTCTAACACTTTTAAGCCTTTATAGGTTTTTTTTCTAGCATTTGTTTGAACTACTACTGCAGGAGGCAGGACATGCAGCTAGGGAAAAGGTAGTCGCAAGAGGAAGTCAAGATGACCCAGGAAAGGGTAAGACAAGATAAAGCCTGAGACAAAAAACCAGGCACCCAGGTGGAGACACAATAGCTTAGGCCAGGGCTCCACAGATCTGATAATCAACGGTCCCAGGTTAAATTGGCAGGATCTTCTTGCCCAAGAAAGTGATAAAAATAAGGTGATACATAACCAGAACCACTAAGTACCCATTTATTCACCTCTGAAGAATGTCTCTATTCTTCTGCTTGGGCTAATAATTTTAGAAAAGTTACAATTAATGGTGTGTGTCATAGCATGCCAGCTTTTTTGCCCTGAGTTTCTATAGGCCTAATTCTAGTCAAACTCTCTTCCGTGTAACCCCATAGGCTGACCTCTGCTTGGCCCAAATGATCTAAGATGTGGTGGTCATTTTGGTGTACACAAACCCTTAGACAGAGTACCCATGGCAACATACTTTCAAGTCCCTTCCTGCTTTCAGGAACTTTCCTCTAATAAACTTCCTACTTATCTCTCACATCCTTGAGTCCACTCTTCAGCATCTTGAAACATGAACTCAAGTTTGTGTGTGCTCCCATAATACTATGAGTGTTTATTATTATTCTAATTACTTCAGGGGCCGAGGATTTAGCTCAGTGGCATAAGTGCCTGCCTGGCAAGCACGCAATTGTGAGCACCAATAAAACAAAACAAAACAAAACAAAACACCCCAAAGAGTTCTAATTACTTCAACATCTAAAGAGCTTTCTTAAATCCTTAAAGTCATATGCATGGTCTCCCCTAGAGAAACATAAATTTTATTTTTTATTTCAAAGAGGGGAAACCCCTCCCCAACCCCTCCAAAAACACAGACAAGAAAAACAAGAAGCAAAAGAGACAAACAACAAAAAACTCAAAACAATAACAATAATAGGCTTTCAAAACAAGATGATAAGAATTTAACAGTGGTTGTTATAGAAACATAAATTTGAAGATATACCATATTATTTTAAAAATACTTTCCTATATTACCAAGCACAGACATTAGCATTACTAATACTAATTAGATAAAGAAGGGAAATGCTGCTTACCTAATAAAAAGGGTCAGTAAGTACTAGATGAAAAGTACTAAAGGTACTATGGATGAGTAGAAAATTCTACTGATCCCACTAATGTCTTAGAATTCAACAGTCTACATGGGCTCTTGTGGACAAAGAAATTCCACATCAAAAGGGGGGGGGGCCTGCAGATCTCACTCAGCAACATGAGAGCCTGCGGGCAGGTGCAAAATCCTGAGTTCAATTCTCGGTACCAAAAAATAAAAACAAACAAAAAAACCCTCACTTTGGGGCGGGGAATTTGGCTCAGTAATGCAAGCACTCAAATGTGGGGTTGTGAGTTCGATACCAGGCACCAAAAAAAAAAAAAAAAAAAGTAAAAGGAGGGGGAGTATGTGTCTGTACTCTGAGAGATGAGGTACATTTCAGCCACCAGCAGATACACTCACCTGGGATCTGGCTGTGAGACGCAGAGCTGCCTCTTCTCCCTCCTCTGTGTTCTTCTCTTGGGAAGAAAGAGCTAAGGGCAAGAAAGCAACAATGATGGAGTCTACATTTATCTAGCTCCCTCCACCGTACAAACGTGCTCCCTCCTAACACTGAGACTGAAGGGAGCCCCAAATACCTATCACCTCCCAGATAGTGGAAACTGTAGTTGAGACTTACATTTAGTTGCTACAATCAACATGTTATAGAAGATGACACTCTGATCTAGAAATCAGAATGATTTCCCAGTTTAACCTACAAAAATTGTATAGAAGTAGGCTCAATGGTTCTCAAAATTATTCTAAAAGTCTATTTAAAATGTTCATTACTAAATTTTACTTGAAAGTAATTCTCATTGATAGAGTCTGGGGTGCAATATAGAAATCTAATAAGCCTAGGAGGCATTCTGATGCATAAAGTCACTGACCAAACTTTAAAAACCTTTGGTCACACAGCACGGGAAGTGGGTGTCTCACTTCTGTGTCTGTCTTCTCTGTACATTACACAAAAAACATGTACTGTATTGAAATCATATGGAAACTATACCAAGTGGGGTCACAGGTGTGTGGAAATATTTTTGTCAGCCACAAAGGTTAATTTAAAGTCCCACTGATGGATAGGAAAGTAGGAAGGGATAATCATTTGGAAGGAAGAAAACGTGAAAAAAGTAGCTGTGGCTACTACTCACACCTCAGAAGCTTAACATTTCACTCACATTTGGGGACGTTTTGAAGGCTCTACTAGGCACCACGCTGAAGTGTGTGTCTCTGTGTGTGCGCGTGGGGGTGTGTGTGACCCCAAGCCAACTCCTCCACACTCACTCAGACAGCATCCACCCATCCCCAAGACTGTGGAGACAAACAGCACCTCTCTCACAACAGTCATCTGTCCTAAGCAACCATTTTCCCTTTAGGGGTAAGAATCCCACCCTTCTACGCCACAGGTGCAACACTTGAGCAATTCTACCTCTTTTCTCAGGCATTTGAACCAAATCCGACTCCATGATCACCACCTCCTCCATGTCCCGAAGATCCTGCTCTTCACTCAAATCCAGACCTCTCTGTGCAAAGTAGCGAGAAGTCCCAGGAGGCGAGATGCCCCTTTCCTTCGCCCCTCGGGGCTCTCTGCGGAGGGGACTCGGTCAGATGGGATCTGGTTTCTACCTCACCGTGGAGTCCGCCTCGGTCTTACCAATCGGCAGCCTGGAAACCCGGGGACAGCATCCCTGAAACGGTCCCTCCAGCTTGGAGCTGTCCGGGGAGAGGGGAGAGGCGGTAAAGACTGTCTGAAGAGATGGCGCTGGGGCTGCAGTCGAGGCACAATACGCACAGACGATCCCCCCTGCACTCGGGTCGTTCGCCCAGGATCCCCCGCCTGGCCCGCAGCGCGCCCGCCGGCCCCGCTCTCAACCGCTCTCGGGGGAGGGATTCCGGCCAGAACGTGACTGTATTCGGCTCAAGGCTTGCTAGCCAGGTCCCTTTCACATCCCGTTTTCTGCACGGCACGAGCCCAGGGGCGACCTCTGAGGCGGAGCTGAGAGGCGCGACACCCTGCCAGCCAACTCTCCCCCCCTCTCGGCCCTAACAAAGGCTACGAACTTCTTGGGCCAGCTCGCCGTTGCGCATGCGTAGTAAGCCGCTGTGAGGAACGAAAGGCCCACCGGCCGCTTTCCGCCCGGAACTACGATCCCCAGAAGCCCCTTCGCTTCCTTACTACTTTTCTCAGCAGGTGGCATCGTGAATGGCGCGCTGTGGACAGAATCTGAAGACAGGCGAGCTCCTTTCCTCTCGCGAGGGTATAAAACGCTATCTTCCTGTGTGCTCGCTGTGGGAGGTAGGGCAAAAACACTGGAGGCACTGGTTTGGGTCCTGGCTGTTCCCGCTCTTTATCTACACACCTAATCAGGGCTGCTAAATCTAACCTAGTTTACTCTGTTGTCACGTTTTATACTTCTGAAACTCGTCCTTTGCCTTCAAAAACTATGTAGGTTTTATTTTTTTTTCGAACAGCAGATTTTTGGTTGCATACCATCTCCTGTGTCCTTTAATCCACGGACAATTTGCAGTCCTAAAAATTCACGTTTGTGAGATTCAAGTGAGAGAGAAAGAAAGGAGACAAGGAAAACAGGAATTTTAAAATTATACCTTTAAGAAAACTACAACTTCAAGACACAAAGTTACTCAAAACTATACCGCCTTTTTCCACTTTCAGAAAAAAGCACTCAAAACAAAAATCCTAGGACTATTCAAAATACAATAAGCCTATAAATTGGGTTTATGTTTTTCACATGTAAGTTGAGCCTGAAAATTCTACACACTTCCAGCCTCAAGGATATATTATTATTATTTGGATACCATATCTCTAAACTTCAAACACATGCAAATGGTTTTCATTATAATGGGTAACCTGACGTGACACTAGTGATGCACAATCTAAACCATCAGTCTTGAGGACACCCTCAAGAACGCAAATATTCCCAGGCCCAGACCATAATGCACCTCTCCCTTGAGCAATTGCACTTTGTGTATGTGTGTATATACATTTTTAATCTTACTAATAAATCTGTCTCTCAAGGATGTATCCTAAAATTCCTTTCTGTGATATAAGTCAGCAAAGCTACAACTTCTGCAACAGAGGGACAAGTTGAAATGTCCATCTTTGAGGGTGTTTCTTCAGACCCTTTTCAACGACCACAGTTGAAAAGATGGAACCCGGTTTCTACAACTTTGAACAATAGATTCTTTGCAGGCAAAAAATCTATATAGTCTCAGCAGTGATTAACTGTTCAATTCTGTTAAGGGACTAATTCTCCCATCTCAAACTCATGACTAATCTGCTCCTCACTGAATGTTACTGTCAACACATCAATTTATATAAACCAGAACAGAATATTTTCAACTCTCTTCTTTCGCTCTATACTACCAGGCCTGTGTACTGTTTTTAAAATAACTCTCCAATTGCCCATCTTTCTCTCTTTCCACTTACCATTACTTTAGTTCAAATCACCACCATTTCACTAAGATTATGGTCTGCCTCCTAACTGTTCCATAACTCAAGTGTTCAGTCCCACTGACCTATTCTCCAAACTTTCTGGCCAGTGATCATTTTAAAGCTTAAAATGCTTCAGTGCCTTTTAAAAACTTTAGGGAAGAGTGATTTTTAGTTTTTGCAAAAAGGGACATGAGACCCAGTATCTGTGCTGCCTGGTGTAACACTTGTGTAGCACCCTTGTGCAACTTCTTTTTGAGAGTGAGTAGCTTTTCCTAGTGAGTTGGAGGAGGTGTGGGAAATATCTCAGGATTTTCTTCTTTCCTCATGTTACTAACTCATAAACTGAGCCTGGGAAATATTAACTCATGGGAGAAAAATAAAATGTTTAAGGAAATTTACTTCTGTAAAAGAAAAACAATCTAACAGATGGGCCAGAATTAGTGAACCATAATATGTAACTACATACATTCATATACATATAATATATGAATAATAAAGGAGAGAATATAAGAAATACCAACCAAGAATTTGTCACAAAAACAGAATTTTTGGGAAACTTATAATGTTTTAAATAAAGAATTCTAAAAATGGGTTAAATAGTAGAATGTGTAAAATAGGTGTGAATTCTAGAGTTAGAATATTGGGTCAAGGAAATTTGCTCTTCAACAAGAAGAGGAAGGGATAAAAAATTGAAAAATGTTAAAGAAGTGCTAGTGATATGGACAGTGAATAGATTTTATGATTGGAGTCCTAAAAGGAATGAAAAAAGAAACCAGTAAGAAAATACATTAAAAAATAATAAGCAAGAATAATGGAGAAATAAGAAAATATAAATTACTTTATATTAAAAATGTTCATTGATCTGGGTGTGATGGCATAGGTCTATAATTCCAGCATTTGGGAGGCTGAGGCAGGAGGATTGCCCTGAATTTGAGACACGCTTCAACTACAGAGCAAGATCCTGTCTAAAAGTATAATTGAAAATCAAACAAGAAAATTATAAAGAGACATCACATGTCCTAGTGAAATCTAACAATATGAATAGTAAAAAATAAATTATAAAACTCCAGAGATAAAACACAAAACATAAAACAGCAAAATAGCAAATAAATAAATGAATCCCAAAATCTGGGAGTATGGCTTAGAGGTAGAGCACTTGTCTGGTATGCTTGAGGCCCTGGATCCATCCCCAGCAAGGAACCAAACAAGGCAAAACCAAACCAAACCTAAGCAAACCAAACCAAACCAAACCAAACCAAACCAAACCAAACCAAACCAGTGCCTAGTATTTTGTGGCCTCTTAGCAAGTAATCAGTGAATAAGCAAATCTGATTTGTCAATAGCAGCACTGACTATTTGAAGAGAAATTTTGAATATGGGATTTTCTATTTTATTTACATATCATGTGAATTAGGCAAAATAAGTATGCGCATATGCATAAAAGACATTGAAAGAAGTATTTTACCAAGAAGAAAATATTTCAGGAAAACACTTCAAGATAGAAAGGTTAATAATCAATTGTTAAATGATTTATTATCTTAGAACGAACAAGGCAAGGAGAGCCAAGATAACAGTTATTACATAGATAGCAATTTAACACTAGCATTTTAGATTATGTAACTGAAGGTCAATGTGGGAAGTAGAAATGAGAAAATGAGAGTAGCTAAGTTACTTGTCTTGATCAGGGGAAACATATTTAAAAACTCAGAAAAAGGACTGAAGGGCTGGGGAAAGCATATAAATAGATGTTATTCTGTTCAAACAACAGAATGTGTGATGTTCAAACCAGAAGAAAAGAACTGATTATTTTATAGAAACCCAGACACAAAACAAAAAAGAAAGTTTGGTTAGTAGAAAACACAGAAAAAAAGATGTCTTATTATTTATCACAATAAATATGAATGAGCCAATTTGCCTATCAACAGAGAGAGATTCTCAGTTTGAGGTAAAAATAGATTTAAAAAAATTCATGATATAGGAATGTGTTCTTTAGGAAACACACAATTGAAGCCATAAAGTACAAAAAGGTTAAAAACAAAGTGATAACAAAAATATATGAGGTAAATATAAACCAAAAAAGCAAAGTCAGATAAAAATGTTATTATGAATAAAATTTAATTCAAGATAAAAAGCATCATACTGGACAAAAGATAGACTTTATATATTTGTAAAACATTTAGATTTGTACATATTTGTACAATTTCTATTGTTATTTTTTCTTTCCTGGTGCTCTGTGATTCTTTCATCTATCATTTTATTTTCATCTAAATAATTTCTTTAACTCTTCTTTAAAGATAAGTCTAATAGAGACAAATTATTTTAGCTTCCATTAATCTGAGAATATCTGGGTTTTTCTTCATTCCTGAACTTTAGTTTTATTGAGATACAGAAGTTATGAATGGCAGTCCTTTTCTTTTGATTTGACAGCACTTGAAAGATATTCCATTTCCTTTTTCGTGTGTGTGGTTGATGATGGGGATGGAACTCAGGGCCTTGTGAATGATGCTAGACCAGTGCTTTACCACTGAATTACAATTCCTTTTTTGCCTTCATGATTTCACATGGGAAACATGCTGTCATTCGAACTGGTGTTATCCTGTAGATCAGTGGCGGTGAATCAACAGCAAATATGTTATTGTGTTTTTCTTTTAAGACAAAAGATATTAATGTAGAATTGTTTTTTTATAAACTAAAACCTTAGTATTCAGGCTTTTTGTAGTGTTGGCACTTTGTGATAAATAACTGGGTTTTGAATTACAGTTTGGTACTTGGTCTCTAGAAGGTTCATCGTTACTGTATAGATAACGTTACACTTCTCTTCATATTTCCTTCAGATATTTTCATTGTCTCTTTTGCAGCATTTTAATGATGATATATCTTAGGACAAATTTATTTGTTTTATTTGGGATTTGTTCATTTTTTTGAATATGTAAGTTTGTATCTTTCATCAAATTTGGGAAGCTATCCACCATTATTTACATAAATTTTTTAATCTCACTTTCCTTTTCCTTCACTTCTGAGACTATGATATTAAGGTTGCTAGATCTTTTGTTGTTGTCCCATTGAGCTGCTTGGTCCACTTTTGGGTTAGTAATACATGTATTACTGTGATGTTCTTAGGGTCTCCTAGGATCTCTCTTAACCAAATTCATCCCCCCCCATTATTTTATACTTACAGCATATCTCAGTTCAGAGTAGTCACATTTTAAGGGCCCAATATCCACATTATCCCAATATCCACTTGTTTTTTGTTGTCATTGATCATATCCATTGACAGTAGAAATAAAAAAGAGAAAGAAAGCTAATATTTATCACTTCTGAATATTAAAGCAAAAGAGCATGTAATAATAAACTTTGAGTTGAAGAGAAAATGATGAGAGAAATTTGGAAATACTGAGACTTGAGTTACAGTTAGAAAATTCATTTAAAAATTGTAGGACACAGAAAGTACCTGGAAGAAAATATATAATTTCAAATACATTTAAGAAAAATTGGAAACAAGTTAAGTAATGTGTCCATTCAGGAAGTTAGAAAAAGGAACAGATTAAGCCAAAAGAACAAGAAAGAAATATAGTAAGTCCCCAGTTTATGAACATTCAAGTTGCAAACTTTCACAGATACCTGTAAGACTCATTTTGTTGGAGTTGTGGACCTTCTCTCTGAATGGAACCCATTCTTAAATGGGGACTTACTGTAATAAATTGTCTAACTCAGTTAAGTAGTAAACATAAAAATCAATGGAGAAGATTATCAAAACAAAAGCTGGTTCAATTAATAGATTAAGAAAACAAGATAAGATAAAAGAACATGGTGTATATTTGAATAAAAATGCATTATGGTAAAAGATACACTGCCATTAAACCCTCTAAAAATACAGTGCTCTTCCCTTCAAACACATGGGATAACAGCCAACTGAACTTAACCTGTATCATAACAAAGTAGAATTTAACATCAGAAAATCTAGCTATGAAATTGGCTACCTTGATGACCCTATTTTTATTTTTAAATTTTTGTATGGTGATGAGAAGCAAGGCCAGGGCCAAGACTTACTAGGCAATTCTAGTGCCAAGCTCCATTCCCCAGCCCATCATTAATGGACTCTAAAGTAAAAAAGTCAAAGGACAAGTAATATCAAAACCATTTGTTATGGTTTATATCTAGATGTGCCCCCAAAGCCTCAGGTATTCATAGATGGGGCTTTTGGGAGGAAGCTGGATCATAGGTGTGTGATAGTGGATTAAGGGTATGATAACTGGGTCAATCCACTGATTGGTTTTGCATAGTTCAGGGTGTGGATAATGGGAAGTCACACACTGGGTGTGGGGTCATCATTTAAAATAGGCTTAGAGCATGGATGAAATATAAAGGAAAGAAGAAAGGCTGCTTTGTGCCTGCCTTGCCATGGAGTGGGTTTCCTCTCCTATGCCCCTCTGCCATGCTGCCTTGCCTTGCAGCCAACAGACTATGGACTGAAACCTCTGCAGACTGTGAGCTAGAATAAACCTTTCCATCTTTAACTCTTCAGTGTCAGGGATTTTTGTCCCAGCAACAAGAAAGTAACTAAGACATCATTTACTAGGAGTTCAATAACTATTAATGATTAGGTGTTTTTAAAAGACTCAGTTTACTTTCTTAATTGGATAACATCTATGCACCAAAAACCCAGAGAAAGTGTGAATTTAACCAATGATGTTAGCAGCATTGTCTTTAAATTGCTATTACTTAATATACTAGAGGAATACTTGTCTCGTATAGTAAACACACACACACACACACACACACACACACACACACACACACGGTAGAAGCTAGAAGGGGCTAGAAGCCTGAAAGAGAAGAGACAAAATGTGAGTGACAATTACTTAAAAGTCAGTACAAACACTGTGTAAGTAACTGTCCTCAAGCCATGTGACCAGTTTTGAAATTTGAAATTTTAGGCTCTGCTGCTTGCTGTTCGACCTCAAGTATGTTACTTAACCTCTCTGTACCTGAGTTTCTCTCATCTGTAAAATAAAGACAATAAAGAATATCTACTTCATAGGATGATTGAGAAGATAAAATGAGTTAAACTTGTGAGAATTAAATGCACTTATATAATAAAATGAACTCAAAATATATGCATTTTATCTTCTTATTATTTATTCCTGGTGATATATCTTGAGATTATTATCTACTTAGGGAACCTAAAAGAATCAAAAAATCATTAAAACTGTAAAACTTAGCAAAGTTTCCATATTGAAGGCCATTTTACTAATATTGTCAATAATATTCCTCAGTACACCAGCCACAATATAAAGTAATATACCATTTCCAGTATGTGGTTCTCTGAATAATGGATACACAGGCATTTACTATTTTAGCATTATGTATTCTTTTGCGTGTGTGATATTTGTATCATAATAAAAAATTTAACATACCAATTACAAGTTCAACAAAAAGTATCTTGTAGGTGACCTAATAAAGAAATACAAAGGACAATCCAAATATTTATTAGTTGCTTCATTTGGATAAATTGGTCAAAGTAAAAGAAGTATTTGATGTCAAGATAGACAGGAAACAAATAACACAAAAATATATAATGTCAAGTGAAGATAAATGTCATAAAGCAATTATAAGGCTGGTAAGGGAGATAGTGAGTGATATTACAGGGCTTCTATTTTTGTAGAGCATTGAGGGAAGATGCTAGTTTTAAAAATGACATTTAAGCAGACATTTGGGGGGCCGGGGATTTAACTCAGTGGCTTATGCACCTGCCTGGCAAGCATGAGGTCATAAATTTAGTACCAAAAACAAAAACAGACGAGATTTGGTGGAGGTGAAGGAGTAAACTATGTGGATATCTGAGGGTATAACTTGGCATGTGGACTAGGAAGCAGGATAGAGCAGATTGAAGTATGGAAGTGGGAAAGGTAAGAGGTGGAGAGTAAGGGAGAAACATATGAGATCAGAGCCTGATCAACAAGGCAAAAATTTTCAAGCTCCTTTGACCATAACCAGAAGGGCACACACACACATGCACACACACACACACTTTACACTGTAATCGAGTATACATGCAAACAACAGGTACAAAAATTTATTAAGACAATACTTATTCTTGCTACACCGAATGCACCCTCTCTTTTTTTCTACTTTTCTGTTTTATTTCATTTTCTTTTATGCTAGCAAATACTATACTGGTTGTTTAACACTAAATGTATTACATAAGCTCCTAATTAGTATGAACTTTGTGTCTTATTCTGCAAAGGGAAGCCAGCCAAAAACTTTTAAGGATAAGAGAGGAACAATCTAACTTGTTTTATCTTTAGTTTACTTCTATTGTTAAAATTTGCTTTGTGAAAGATTTCAAACACACACCAAAGTAGAGGGCAAAGCATCTTGAATTTTTATTATCTACCAGTGTCAACAATTATCAACCACTTGAAATTTCTGTTTCATCTATTACTCCATACATTTTAAATAAATCATTAGATGACTGAAGGCTTTGAGGATTTTTTGGTGGTGGTGGGAAAGGAGAACCTAAAATTGTAGGGGCCTTGGCATTCTTTAGAAATCCAGAACAGAGGGCTGATGATCCCATAGATAATTTGAATTCAGGTAGAGCTTTGTCACCTTAGGAGTACAATTGGTGTTTGAGGCTGTTACAAACCTGCAACTATCTAAATATCAGAAAACACACCAACTGACCATCTTATTCTGGAAGCGACAAAGATAACAATGTATGTAACTGTCTTCATTCTTGTCCCAGTAGAGCTGAGTTGAAGTACATCCTGATGGCCCCATCGTGGAATGGGATGCGGAATGTACATGCAAAGAGCATAAGAAAGTGCATCTGGAAAATATTCATGAAATTAATCACCAGCGTATCTAAGGTGTCCAGCTGGTTCAGTCCCGCGACCCTGTTGAGCTGGACTACATTTCCCAGGAGGCTCAGCGCTCACTTCCGCTTCCGGTCTCTCTGCCCCGCCCTGTGTGTCTCTCTTGTGGCTATTCCGCTCTGCAGGGACTTCAGTCACATCAGGACAACAGGAGCAGCGGATGCTGGTTGGGAGTGCGTATCCAGCAGGGCACTGTCAGACTTGGGGGTCCAGCTGTATCCCTTTGTGTCTTTCCTTCCTCCTGCCTATCGGACCGTGGTACCTTTTGTTGGACCTGAGTTGGTGTCTGTAGGCTGGGCCACTTTGATCCACCCCAGGAGTGCCTTCTCGGGATGTCCTGGCTGGTGACTGGCGGGGCAGGCAGGTAGGGACCAAGGCCACCAGAGCTCTGGTTGGGTCTGATTTCAGTGCAGTCGCATCCACGTCCCTCCAGCTCATAGTGTATGGTTTTTCTAGAGCGACAAGTGTTAACGTAGGAGAGGGTAGTTGTATATCATGATTTAGAGAAAGCCATATGGCTCTGTAAACCCGAAGAGCCAGTTCCTCATGTTCCTTATCTGTAAACGTGGTTTATTGGCACCTTCATTTAAGTGGGAGTTGTGAGAATTAAAAAGAATTTTGATATGTCACAGTTGACATAGAATTGAACTAAGGAAGTTAACATAGGATTGCAGTAGGTAGCAAGTAAAGGCTCAGTCAATAGTAGCTATTATTAATAGTAGGTGTCCACCTCCCCATTTGCTGATAAAAAGAAATGGAAACCCAGGAAGGAAAAGTACCTCTTCTGGGACATCCACTCAACTGGCATATAGTATAAGCTAGAATCTGGGTCCCCTCATTCCTAGTGGGATACTTTTCCACCAGCCCTGCACTTGTATATTCATTGGACATGTTGGTAACCGGATCTTTATAGTTGTCAGCAATTTTCTTAATGTGTGTGAGGTGTCTGTCCCTGCAGGGCCCTAAGGAAAAGATATTACTGGTATTTAGGGCACCCTGGAGACAAGTGGCTGCTAAAGTTCTTAGCCTTAGCTCAAACGAGACTACTTTCTACTTCCTATTTGCTTTATATGGAGCAAAGCATGAAAAAAGAGGATGGAAAAAGAAATACAATTTTAAAAGTTCAATTTGGAATCTTTTGCCAGAGTGTTGGAGAATTCTGGCAATTCCCAGGAAGAGATGTGAAAGTCTTGGGAAGGGTTGCTATACCCAAATGGTGGTAGAAAGGCTGTGGTTTTGGGGAGTCGGACCCACAAACTCCAGAACAGAGATAAGAAATACAAGTGAAAGAAGATGTTACCACTATTTGGACACCTGTCATGTGCACTCATAAACTTTTAGGTTTTCTTTTCAGCAACCTTGTAAAATGTGTGTGAGCAGCTCTGAGACCTTGGAAAGTTAGCCATTTCATGATCTATAAAAAGCGATTTATAGAAAGTACCTGGTGCCTGGTGAGTGCTCAATAAGTGGTAGTAATTTCACTATTATCATTCCCTTTTCTACATGAGGCTCCAAGAAAGTAAGGTGTCTGTCTCCCTATACTTTGTCTATTATGCCCGCTGCTTCTGTGAAGTCTGAGACAGGGAGCAAGTCCTTAGAAGGAGAAAAGGAAATAGACATGGCTGATTATTGTGAGATTGTAGCATACAGGGGAAGTTTGATCTCTAGAACCTTTCATGAGCTTGGGTGCATCTTCAGGATCCCTGGCCCCACTTACCAGGTCTGGTAGAATTAGTGTTCACTCCTTGACTTCCTTGTAATTTCCTCTTAAAAAGTGCTCTCTTTTATATATAGAATTAAAAAAACTAACAAAGAAATCACTAATTGATAAATTACATATTATTAGAAGTAGTTGTTTAAGTTACAAAATCAAAGCATAAAAAATGAACAATCAATGATAGCACAAACCATTCTGTTTGATGAACTAACAAAAGCTTAGCAGTATCATTATCTATCCTGCACACTTAAACATACATACAGTTATATGTGTATACCTACAAGTTGTTCTTTTCTTCTGAGCATTTTCTTTCCCTTTCATTATTATAATATCTATTATACATTTTGGATCTTATTACTTTTTCAGTTTATTATTATTATTTATTTTACACTAGAAAGAAAATACAATATTTACAAATGTGAGTCTGCTTTATTTCACTTATGAGGGTAATCTCAAGTTGCCTCCATTTACCTATAAAAGCCTCAAGATCACCCTTTTTATAGCTGAGTAATATTCCATTGTATAAAAATACCACATCTTTTCATCCCATTCTGTGGTTGATGGGCATTTTGGTTACTTCCAAGATTTAGCTATTGCAAATTGTGCTGCTATGAACGTGGGTGCACATATATCACTGTGACATGACCTTTTCAGTTTTTCTGGGAAAATACCCAAGAGGGGAATAGCTGGGTTGAATGGAACTTCCAATCCTAGTTTTTTGAGGAATCTCCATACTGATTTTCACAGTGGCTGCACTAGTCTACACTCCCACCAATAGTGGAGCAGTGTTCCTTTTCCCCCACAGCCTCGCCAAATTTGTTATCAGTTGATTTCTTGATGGCAGCCATTCAAAAAGTACTCTCTTTTAAAGAAGTACAAAGGAATGGCCCAGGTTAGAAAGGACTTCCACAGTCTTACCTTTATTCTGTCTTTCTTATAGAATCCCACCCTTAAACCTTCTTATTTCTTGAGGCCTGGTAAGAAATAACTTACTTAAAAGTTCTTATGTCTACCTTACCCTTTACTGATCGTCAGTGTTCAGTAGAGGGACGTGGTATCTTGTGGGGTAGTAGGGGGTTGGGAGTATGATCAAATATACTGGTTATCTTTTTTTTTAACTTTTACTTTTATTAGTCCATGTTTGCAGCACAGAAGATTACTTTCATTGTGTGGAGCTGGTATATGAAGAACACATCTTAATTCTTTTTTCTTCCCCTTTCCTTCCCCTCTCCCCTCCCATCACTTGGCAACATATAAATTTTGTGAGTAAACAAATATTCTTTCCTTAACACAGTAAGTTGTTCACTACAAAGTGAGAAGAAGCAGACATCCAAATGGCTGGGAAAAGGTGACAGCACCTTAGGGCTGTGTTTTAATCAATCCTAAACATGTAGCATAGTTTGATAGCAAAGAAAATAGCAAGTGAAAAATATCATGGAAAATTTTTCTTTGAGGATTGGTTTGGAGCTTGTAAGAGATCATTTATAGCAGAAGGAAAACAAAATGCTTTTGCCCAGGGAACTATGCAAAAAAATTGTGGAGTAAACTGGTGAGCTGACAGGTGAACAGGCAGGTGTAGCAACATGAAGACCTACTACAACAAGGAGACAAAAAAGATGTCAACTGTGTCCTACAAGAAAGGACAGGAAAACAAAATATTTGTGCTATCAGTGAAAGTGATACCTGCATATGGAACATGCAGTTGTCACATGTGAAGACAGCTTTTGGTCAGTTGAAGCAAAAGTTATTTCTGTGGTCGACTTTTCTTTGTGTTTACATTACATAAATTTATTTCTGGTGTTATCTTTTAGGTTTTGTAAGCAAGTATACAGCTGATGTGAAAATGCTGATGTCCGTTCTAAGCATTCATTATGCATTTGATATTTTATTTTTTTGCTTTTTAAAAATTTTATTTAAAGAGAAAGCAAATAGCGTAGGAGATAATACAGAATTTTAAAAAAACAGTAAGAAATCACTAGTTGATAAATTACATATTGTCTTCTTAGACATAGTTGTTCAAGCTACAAAATTAAAGCATACAAAGTGGACATTCAAACAGTGAGTCTGAAAACAGTTCTGTTCAACGATCCAATAAAAACTTAGCAACATGGTTATCAATCCTACACACTTAAACATACATGCAGTTATATCCTTTAAAGCACTTTCTTTTCCTCCTTTTGTTTTTTAAGTACATTATTTGTTTAGTTATATCATGTTTCAGCTTGCTCAGTACCTTACTGATCTGTTTTGTTGTTGTTATTTACTTTTTAATCAACTTATATAGTTCTGTTGCTTTGAGTTTCTCCTCAACTATGTCCCATGGATCAGCTTTGGTGGAATTGGGAGTTTTTTGGAGGTATTTTGTTACTTTGTTATCTTTTTTTGAGGTAGAAAAATACAGCAGAACAAGACAGAACAAAGCCAACCCAGACAGTGCAGTGAAATTGGCACAGAACCTCACAGCAGGTCACCAGGACAACAGCAATAGGCACAATAGTGCATCCTGTTCTCTTCACAATAGCTGTTCTTTCAATCAGGTAGAGCAAAAGGGAAGGAAATACCGAAATTGTAAAAACAGTATATTGAATAGGGCAGTACCATTAATCAGAACTGAGCAAAACAGTGATAAAAATATTTGCCTTCAAAGAGATGGTAGAAGGAAATCCCCCTTACTTGCCACACTGCATACGTTCATCCTCCCAAGAGATACTCAGACCTCCGGTTCCTACTTGCTAATGGGGGTGTGTTTGTGGGAGATGATGTTTGATTTTTAGCCCACATGCCAGCAGGCCCACAGCTGCTTACCAGAGCAGCGAGCTGGCTGCTTGTTTTCCCAGTGCCCCAAGTTCCGACATAGATATTTTATTTTGTTGATATCTTATTTCCTTGTTAAGTTCATGTCGTACTGTGTAGTAGGAAGAGAAGAGAGGTGACAAGACCACTACATAGGAAAGGAAAGCTAAGCACACATGCTGTCAGTGTAAGTGAGACGTGTGCATGGAACACGCAGCTGTTATGTGTGAAGACTGCTTTAGGTGTGACAGCTGAAGCAAAGCTTACTTTTGTGGTAGAGTTCTCTTGATATTTTCATTGTAGTTCAATAGGAATTTATTTCTGATGTTTTAGGTTTTGTAAGCAAGTACACAGCTGATGCAAAAATGTTGATGTTTATTCTAAACACACAATACCTATTAAGAATTTAATACTTTGTTTTATTGGTATTTTATGTTCCTGTTAACTACACACTGTATAATATAATCTAATATTATGACAAAACAGCAAAACCACAGAGATGTCAAGTATGTCAAGTATGCACTACAAAAAGGCCAGGAAAGCAAAACACATGTGCACTCAGTGTGAACGATCTGTGCCTATGGAAGGTGCTGTTGTCATGTGTGCAGCCTGCTTTATGTGTGATGATTGAAGTAAAGATTATTTTTATAAAGTGCTATTGGTATTTTCATTGTAGTTCACATAAGAATTTGTGTTGTTTGTTAGACTTAGTACACCAAAATTAGTTGATGTTGAAAATTTTGATGTTCTTATAACTCAATAAATACTAAAAATTCAATACTTTATTGTTGATATGTTTTCTTGTTAAGTACTCATTGTTTAACATAATAAAACTCATAAAGCTGAAATTAATAATTCACCCATAGAAATATTCTAAAGTATATTCTAAACCCACGTTTCTATGCCTTGATGACAAAGTCGTTTTATGTTCTTGGGGACATGGGAATGTGCATGTTTGTAACACATTAGTCACAAATTTGTGGATGATCTTGACAATGATGTTAAAGCTGAACCAAATTTGATTAATGACTGTTTTCTATCCAAAGAGATATTGGGGTACCTAACTTTATTCTTTTTCCCAGTGCTATAAGGGGGCTGTGTAATAACAAAAACTTAAACAGAAAGGGGAAAAGTAAGAGAAATGGAAAGGGTAAGCAGGAACTTTTTTGAAAAAATGAGTAAATAAATGAATAAAACATAGAAGTCACTTTACCATTTCATATATCTACACTGACCAGTTCTTTGATATCATGTTCAACACCATACATTACATTTTAGCAGTTAAGTCAACAGGTATCACAGCATTCTCAAAATCAAAGTCATCTAAGCTAACTTTAACCAAGAAGCAGATCACCTAGGTTTTTCTGGTAGGGTGGGAACGGAGAAAGGAGAGACCACAATTCTGGAAGTGTTCTTTCCAAAGATAATATTTCTGAGTGTTGCGAAGTAGATAGCTGCACACATTTGGATCAGGCACTGCTAATGCAGCTGTCCTGGCAATGATGGTTACTAATGTGCGGCTGGGGGGTGCAGTTTAGGAGAGCACATGGTTAGCATAGTGCTGGATTAGACCCGCAGCACGAAAACCAAACCAACCTCCCCACCCAACCAAACCAAATGCTTGAGTCCTTAGGTAACATTTCTCGGCATATGAGCCTACTCATTTAATCTCAAAACTGTGTGTAAGGTAGAAGCTGTTAGGTCCCTTATTTTACAGCCAGGGAACTCAACGCAGAGGGATCATGTGACTTGCCACAAGGACTCACAGCTAATATATTACATAGTCTGACCAAATGCAGGCGGTTGCAGGTCAAAGATTTAAGATGCTCTACAAACCCATGACTTAGGAAAGGAGCAAGGTTTGGCACGTGAGAGCCAGCAGGTCACATTCATCTTTGTCTTCTCCCTGAGTTGCTTTTGCTCCAAGTAACTTTCACAATGATTCCTGGAACTTTCTTTCTTTCTTTTTATTTTTTTACTTTTTATTTTTCAGAGAATAAAACAAAAGAGGACAGAATAAAGCAGATCAGAACAATGCAAACAACACAGCACTTCACAAGACAATTGAATATCAACAGCAGCTACCATAATGTCTCTTTCTTTAAAATAGTTGAGCATAGCTTCACACACAATAATGTCAAACATAACAAAATAGAATAAAACCATTTAAGAGAGTGAAAGTATTACAATGTATTGTGAATCAAATAACAGAAAATGAACAATGGCTACTATAATATCTCATTTCCATAAAAATTTGTTTATATTATTACACATATTAAAATCCAATAAGACACAACATGATAGAACCAGTGTAACAGAAGAGCAAAAGCACGGTAGGACTTCAAGATGATACCAAATCAGCAATGGCTGCCATAATGTCTTGTTTTCTTCAAAGTAACTGTTCATACCATCACACATAATAAGATCAAATAAAACAGAATAAAACCATTCCAACCAATGAATGAAAACATTATAAGACTTCAAAGCAATATGATGGGGAACCATGATTACCATAGAATCCTATGTACTCTTACCATTTCTCACACTAGGGAGACTATACGGTATTTATACATGTGAGTTTGATTTATTTTGCTTATGAATATGGTCTCAAGTTGCATCCATTTATTTATAAATATCTCAATGTGATCATTCTTTATCGTTGAGAAATTCTTTAATAAGATGTGATCCAAGTTATTGATTCTGGGAAGTATTTCCCATGCAGTTTGGTTCTTGTTCATGAATTCTCTACCTACCCCTCTGTCTTCAAGATTTTTACCTACTTTTTCTTCCAACAAATTTAGTGTTTCTATTTTAATATTTATATCTTTGATCCATTTAGATTTTAGTTTAGTACATGGTGACAGGCATGAGTCTAGTTTTAGTTTTCGGCATATGGAAAGCCAGTTTTTCCAGCAACATTTATTAAAGAGGCTATTCTTCCAGTGAACATGTTTGGCTCCTTTATCAAAGATAAGGTAGTTGAGTGTGTTCGTAGATGTGGTTGTATCTTCTAATCTATTCCATTGATCTTCAGATCTGTTTTTATCCCAGTACCATGTTGATTTTATTACGGTAGCTTTGTAGTATAACTTTAAGTCAGGGATTGTGATGCCTCCTGCCTTGGCTTTGCTGCTTAAAATTGCCTTTGCTATTCTAGGTTTCTTCTGGTTCCAGATGAATTTTAGGAGTGATTTCTCTAGATCTCTAAGGTATGTTAGTGGTATTTTCATTGGGATTGCCTCAAATGTGTATAAAAATTTTTGAGAGAATGGCCATTTTCACAATATTTATTCTTCCTATCCATGAACAAGGGATATCTTTCCATTTTCTGAGGTCCTTTTTGATTTCTTTTTTCTGGGTATTATAATTTTCCCTGTATAGTTCTTTTACTTCTTTCATTAGATTAATTCCTAAGTATTTCATTTTTTTTGTATGCTAGAGTGAAGAGTGTGGCTTCCCTTATTTCTTTTTTGGTGATTTTGTTGTTAGTGTATAGGAATGCTATTGATTTTTTGAGTATTGACTTTGTATCCAACTACATTACTGAATTTATTTATTATATCTAGGAGTCTTTTGTTGGAATTTTGGGGATCTTTTATGTAGAGTATCATGTCATCTGTAAATAATGATAATTTAACTTCCTCTTTTCCTATCTTTACTCCTTTTTTTTTCTCTTGTCTATTGCTCTGGCTAGTATTTCCAGTACTATGTTGAATAGGAGCAGTGATAAGGGACATTGTTGTCTTGTGCCTGATTTCAAGGTAAAGGCTTTCAGTTTTTGGCCATTTAATATGAAGCTGGCTGTTGGTTTGTCATAGATGGCCTTTATCATATTGAGGTAGAGACCATCTATTCTAGTTCTCTGTAAGGTTCTTATCATGAATGGATGTTGGATCAAAAGCTTCTTCTGCATCTATAGAAATGATCATGTGATTCTTACTTTTGGCTCTATTTATATGATGGATTACATTTATTTATTTACATATGTTGAACCATCCCTGCATGCCTGGGATGTATCCCACTTTGTCATGGTGTATATTCTTCTTGATGACTTGCTGCATCCTGTTTGCCAATATTTATTGAGAATTTATGCATCCATATTCATTAGGGAGATTGACCTGTAGTTCTCTTTTTTAGTTGGGTCTTTCTCAGGTTTTGGTACTAGAGTAATATTTGCTTCCAGGAATGACTTAGGGAGAATTGCTTCCCTTTCAATTTCATTGAACAGTTTGAGGAGTGTCAGCATTAAGTCTTCTTTGTATTTCTTGTGGAATTCTGCAGTGAATCTGTGTGGGCCTGGGCTCTTCTTTGTTGGTAAGGACTTAATTACACTTTCAATTTCATTAATATAAATTGGGTTATTAAACAGTTTTACATCTTCTTGATCCAGCTTTAGTGGTTCATATATTTCTAGAAATCTGTCCATTTCTTCTGTGTTATTGAACCTACAAGAATAGAAGTTCGATGGAGAAATAAGATACTTTTCCATAACAAACAGCAGCTGAAGAATTTCATGATCACCAAATCAACCCTGCAAAGAATACTCAAAGACATTCTAGATACACATAGGAAAAAACCACTAAGCAAGACAGACAAACAGAATGGAAAGGTAAAGATACAACAGCGGAAAGATAAATTGTCAACAATAAAACAATATCTAACAGTTATAACCATTAATGTAAATGGCCTCAATTCACCAATTAAAAGAAACCGACTGGCAGAATGGATCAAGAAACCATATGCTGTCTACAAGAAACCCATATAACCCAAAAGGAAATTCATAAACTGAAAATCCAAGGATGGAAAACAATGCTTCATGCAACAGGAACTCAAAAAAAAAAAAAAGTGGGTGTAGCTATTCTGTTTGCAGACAATGTGAACTTCAAACCAAGAATAATCTGAAGAGATAAATAAGGTCACTACATACTAGTTAGGGGAGAACTTCAAGAGGAAGAGGTAACAATCTTAAATATATATGCACCAAATTCCAGAGCACCCAGCTATACAAAGCAAGTATTAACGGAAATGAAAAATCAAATAAGCAATAACACAATTATAACAGGAGACCTTAACACACCATTGACACAAAGGGACAAATCAACTAGACAGAAAATCAGCAAAGAAATAACAGAATTGAATCACACCTGTGAACAAATGGACTTGATAGACATATACAGAGTGTTCCATCCAGCAACATCAGAATATACATTCTTCTCAGCAGTACATGGGACATTCTCTAAAATAGACCATGTACTAGCCCACAGAACATATTTAAGTAAATGCAAAAGAATGGAAATTATCCCATGCATGTTATTAGATCATAGCGCCATGAAACTAGAAATTAGTGACAAATAAACTGCAAAAACCCTACAAACACATGGAAATTGAGTAATACAGTCTTGAGCAATCAGTGGGTCACAGAGGAAATTAAAGAAGAAATTAAACAATATCTACAAGCAAATGAAAATACAAATACAACTTACCAGAATCTGTGGGATGCAATGAAAGTGGTCCTCAGAGGAAAACTTATTGCACTGAGCTCCCACATTAGGAAAACAGAGCAAACACAAATAAACAGCCTGATATTACACCTCAAACATCTAGAAAAAGAAGAGCAAGCCAAGCCCAAATCCAAAAGAAGAGAGGAAATTATAAGTATCAGAGCAGAAATTAATGCAATAGAGACTAAGAAAACAATACAAAGAATCAATGAATCAAAGAGTTGGTTCTTTGAAAGAATAAATAAAATTGATAAGCCCCTAACCAACCTAATTAAAAACAGGAAAGAAAAGACTCAAATTCATGCAATATGGAATGAAAAAGGTGAAATCATTACTGACTCTGTGGAAATACAGAAGATCATCAACACCTATTTCGGAACTTACTTTCTTATTTTATTTTTTTTTTTATTTTAAAAGTAGTACAAATACAACAGAACAAGACAGAACAAAGCCAATTGAGACAGTGCAGTGAATTCAGTACAGAACTTCACAGCAGGTTACC